>VXBC01010659.1:2210719-2273135 GCA_013399945.1 Ploceus nigricollis
CACCGATCCCCCCATGGGTCCTCGGAACTGGCCCCGATACCGGCCCTGTCACCGACCCCCGGTACCGACCGCCGGCGCGGCCCCTTCCGCCCCCCGAGGAGCGTTTTTGTTGTCCCTTTTCCCAGGCGCTTTTCCCATCACCCCCCGCGCCATGGCGACGACCGCCCGCGTCCCGGCCCAACATGGCGCCCGCGTGAGGGAAGGGGTGATGCGTGACCTGCTGGTTTTAATGTGCTTAAGGGCTGCGGGTGCTTTCGGGTGCGAGGAGCGGCAGCGCTGAGGGGCAGCGCTTAAAAAACAACCAGATCGTTCCTCTGCAGTCATTCTCATCGCAGCGGCCCGCCCGTGAGGCTACGGCCCCGCCCCGGGAGGTGCGCGGGGTGGCTGAGGGGGTGGCGGGACCATGGCGGAGGAAGGCGACCGCTGCGACCCCGACCGCTGNGAAGGGGTGATGCGTGAGCTGCTGTTTTTAATGTGCTTAAGGGCTGCGGGTGCTTTCGGGTGCGAGGAGCGGCAGCGCTGAGGGGNCTGGAGATGGGGCTGAGCCGGACAGCCAGGCCGGGGAAGACCCCGCGGAGAGCCCCGACGTATACAGATACATTAAGGGAGACTTGTTCACCTCCGAGATATATAAAGTAGAGATACAGAACTTGCCCAAATACATTGGGTTTAATGATGTGAAAAAGTTCCTTGCCAAGTACGGGCTCAATCCTCACAAGATAAAACTCTTCGGGAAGCAGACGTTCGCCTTCGTGACGTTCAAGAGCGAGGAGGAGCGGGACAAGGCCATGCGGGTGCTGCACGGCGCGCTCTGGAAGAGCCGCCACCTCAGCGTGCGCTTGGCCAAGCCCAAGGCCGACCCCATCGCCAAGAAGAGGAAGCAAGAAGAGGATTCGGAGCAGGGAGAGGCGAAGCGTCCGGCTCCCTGCGGAGACGAGCCTCTGAGCAAGCGGATCGCGTATGTGGTGACCCCGCTGTGGAACGTGCCCTACGAGGCGCAGCTGGCCCAGAAGAAGCAGGAGTGCGAACAAGTGCTGCAGAAGCTGACAAAGTAATTCCTGTTTGTAACGTAATGTGTACAAGACTTGGCCTTGTGATGGGATATAGCTAAATTCACACCAATTGATACCTCTAAACTGAAGTGAGTTAGAGGTAGGTCAAAACTCGGATCCCCTGTCAAAGTAATTACAAGATAATCTGCGATGCTACAGCTTAAAAGCTGTTCCATCTGACAAAGCTTGCTATTGATGTTCTTGGTCACCTTCAAAAGATTGCTTAGTGAAGGGAAATTGGTTTTAAAGTCTGTTGTTCCATAAGCAGAAGGATGTTTGTGCCCATAAAAAATGGCATTGTCACGTGGTGTAAGAGAGAATCAGTCTGTAGAGATGGCAAATTACTACTAGGATTTTCTCTTTTAAAATCCCCTCAAAGTTTTATGCCTGGTCTTTGGAGATAGCGGTATCACTTCTGTCTCTTGCCGTGGACAAAACTGGCATTAATTATCATGCATAGGTACGTTGATAAATCCAGTACATAACTGTAATGTAACCAGTACATTTAACCCTTACTTTTTCAGGTTACAGCACTTACGAATTTGGAGAAGGTTTGCCTGTTAAAAAAATCTGGAAGAAATACTCTTCCATGTGATAATCTGGTTCTTTTTTGTGCCCTATACAAAAAAAAGAAGCCTTGTGCAACTTTTGACCTCAATTTTTCTAAATGTGTGCTTTACATTTTTTGTTTCTGATTTGGGCAGGGAAATAGGAAATAACAACAGAGCTTTATTACCCTGGTTGTTCCTGCAGAAGCAGAAGTTTAATAAATTATGTTGCCCAGTGGAAGGAGTGAAAGCATCACCCTTGCAGGTAATGTAATCTCAGGTAAAGTGTGGAACAGGGTTAATGAGCTGAGGGTTATGTTCATTATTTGGTCTTGAGAAGACAGTGGACAAACTGAGTATTCGACTTCATCTTGTAATAAATGATGAATTTTAGATGTTGTTGTCTTTCATGTAAAGACTGTGTGGAAATATTAACAGGAAGCAGAAAAATTGATAACTTTAAAATAAGTATGCTGTCTTTGCAAGCATATATTGTAAGCTAATACGTTCCTCAACAGAGGCAATATTTTGCTTTTTAAATAACAAGATTTACTAATACCTTTTCATTATTACTGTTATTCACACACATCAAAATCCATCAGTATTGTCCAGATGAGCTAAATGTCCTGTGTCTATTTTCAAATGCATTTAACCACGTGGGATTTTTTTCAGGAGAAACTTGGCATGTGCAAATAAATGCTGTGTAAATATCTTACATAACTTTATTTTAAATCTAGACTGAATATCGCAACAAATGTGAGTTCTTGATTGGGATTGGTGTAAATCAAGAAGACAAAACTGTGGGTTGTCGTCTTGGCAAATATAAGGGTGGTACATGTGCTGTAGTGGAGCCATTTGATACTATTCACATTCCTGCTATTGCCAAAAAAGTAGTAAAAGCTTTCCAAGACTACATAAGGTGAGCATAAGTAAAATGAGTTATCCATAAAGGTTTTGATATCTTAATCAAAAATATTTATAAATTTAATTAGTGTTTGTTCTGAACTTTAAGATCTAAGATATACCAGTCTCACATTTTAGCGATTCTTTGTTTCTGCCTTGTGCCTGCACCATGGGGAGTTTTGCCCTTGCTCCTGCTCAGCTGCTCAGAGATGGGGTGAGGGTTAGGGTAAACCAGCTAAACACAGCTTCACTGCAAGCAAAGGGATATGTAAGTCTGCAGTAAAAAGTGTGTGTTACTCAGGAGCTTCTTCCACTAACTGTAAAGAAGAACTCAGAAAAACACTTCTGAAAGGAGGAATTAATGAACCAAGGTCCATTGTTTTCTTGGATGAGGAGAAGAATCACCCTACAGAAAGGAATAAACCAAAAGTTGCACATTTAAGCAAGAGTACTTTTCTAGAAAAAAGGATGCATTCTTTTAAAAGCAGTTAAATCCACAAAAATGGAAACCTGAGAAGAATCATGAAGATGGAAGATTTGAACTTGGTATGAAGCAGAGAAGCTAATGAAAGCATTATAAAAAGTTATGTCATTCTCTGAATGCAGTGAGAAGCTGCCTCTTGCCTCTGTAATTTTGCATGGGTTAAAATGGGCAAGAGGATTGTGTGAAGGAGGGACAGGTTATTTTGCTTTAGGAGATACTATCCATCAGTCTTTCTTAGTTGGAAGTCATTCTTTGTTTGACAAATCAATGTACCCTCTTTTTATAGGCAACATTTTTTCCATCACTTCTTTTGATTCAATAAACTGTTTAATGTTACACAAGAAAAGAATTCTCTGTATAAGTGACCAAGCTTCTGCAAATTGCAGGTCAACTCCTTACTCGGTGTACAGCCCCGAAACCTACGAGGGGCACTGGAAACAGCTCACGGTCCGCACCAGCCGCAATGGCCACATCATGGCAATCGCTTATTTCAATCCTCAGGTATTTCACTTGATATGTAATGGGCAGCCCAGGCTCAGCTTTAGAACTAGTTAAATCTGATTTTATGAATTGTGCATGCAAAACAGAAATAGAAGAATTATTTGGTGTGGTTTAACTTGCTTCACTGCTCTAATTCTGTTTAGACTAATCTGATACATGGAAGTGAACAAGTAATATTCTTATGTAAAGCATACACTAAATCATATCTTGAAGTCACTAAAATGATTATTCTCCCTTCTTTCACATGAAAACTTTAGAAATTGAGTAAAGAAGAGCTAGCTGACCTGAAAATATCTCTGGCAAAATACTTCACAGAAGGGATGGGAAAGAGCAGTGGTGTTACTTCCCTGTACTTTGTGGAGGAAGGACAGAGGTGAGAGAGTTGACTTTGCTTTGGAGGATTTTGGTGGTGGCTGGAGTTTTAGTGTTTGCAAATGTCATAGCTTTGCTTTTGTTTGCTTCATAGAAGTAGCAGCAGTTGTTACTAATTTGTTGAAGTTATTCACCTTTGCCACAAGAGACTCCTGAAATTTCCCATTCTCTGGGTAAAGGCAGCAAGAGTTTCAGTGGGTGAACCCACTGGCCATTGCTGGCTGTCAAGCTATAGAAGTGTTTACTGCAGTAGATGAATGTTTGTTGTTATCAAGTAACTTCTGCCTTTCTTCCCTATTTATGTGAATTTTTCAATCTCCCCATCATCCATGGAGCACAAGGCTCACACTACCTTCATCTAGAGATGGTGGAGGTCCTTGCACATTGTGAGACATTAATGGCCAAGGAGAGTCTCCAAGAGCCGATGATAAATGTTACTGCTTAGGATGTAGCACTAGTTTTTGGGATGATTACAGCTTTGGTAAAGATTGTAGCAAACATGTTTGTCTTCTTTTTTTGGTTTTGATTCCCCCTCTCTTTTGTCTCCTCATTCCTCCCCTACCCCCAGGAAATCTCCCAATCTAGAAGACTTGCCTTTGGAGCATGTGGCTGGTGATAAGTACATATATGAAGAACTCCTTGGCCTAAAATTTAGAATTTCTCCTCATGCATTTTTTCAAGTAAGGATGATGTGAAGCTGCTCATTTAACTGGATCTGCATGAATGCTCTTGAGCTTGACTAATGCTGTGGAGCAAGATACATACCTAGAAATTTAACTTTTTATATATTTGGTGTGATTAAATAGCAATATGAATTTATGTTTGGTTTTAAAAGCAGTGAATGACTGTAAGCTTGATGGGAGCACATTGAAGAGAACTTTTTCTATTTACTAGTTCATTATAATTTTCCTCCTGTTTCATGGCAGCCTTTTGTAACACTGAACATGCAACAATACAGTTCAGGAGTCTTGTATTACTAATCTTTATTTGCTTTTCCAAAACTTATTTCTGCCCTTCCAACACTTTAAAATGTGTTTTTAGCGTATAATGATTTGTTTATTAGAAACAAGAAAACATGCTTTACTAAGACTCATTAAAACATATTTACTGTTTATGAAGAAGTAGATCTATTGGAAACTTGATTTCCCAGGTGAATACACAAGCTGCAGAAGTGTTGTACACTGCCATTGGGGAGTGGGCACAACTGAGCCAAGAGAGCACCGTGCTGGACATCTGTTGTGGGACAGGAACCATTGGGATTTCTTTAGCAAAGGTTGGCAATTTCTCTTCCTGGATAGAAGCTGCTTTTTACCCGTTTTTAACTGTAGCTACAAGGGAAGAAAATACCTAATGTATGTGAAATGCAACAGATTATATCTTAATTTTTTGAATTAATTTGTAATTGAGCTGCCTGCAGCTGCTTTACCACATCATTATGAAGGCTCACCCTTGTGCTGAGTAGCCTAGGTAGGAGTCAAAGTCCCTGTTAATTGCTGATGCTATGAAAAATGGTTACATTCACACATACAGACTAGAGGGAATTTTTCCTTTGATTCTACAGAGAGTGAAGAAGGTAATTGGAATTGAGCTCTGTCAGGAAGCTGTGCAGGATGCCAAAGCAAATGCCCAGATTAATGGTGAGTTAAGCTGAAATGCTGAAGCCTTTGTTTGGTAAGGAGTAGTTGTACAGCCAGTTGTTCTTTACCTTATCTAAGCAGCCTGGAATTACATGTTGTTGATAGTGATCTTGTCCCGTATAAACACTTAATCGCTCTTGAAAACAAACACCTTGTTAGCCCATGAGATCAATTTTCCAGTTTGAACAGCCTTTTTCTTAATTGAAAAGTAAAACATTTATTTCAGTGTAAAAATGAGATGAAACCACAGCTACCCTCCTAAAGAAAACATTAACATAGCTGGTGTTCATGGGCTTTTGCTTTAGTCCAGATAGTGGAAGATGCTCAAAGTACACTGATTCCAGGGTAGACTAAACAATTTGGAGTTTCTGAGGCATCAAAACTTAATATCCAAGGTAAAGAACTGAAAGCTGCTTTGACTAGACAAATACACTGATAACATCTTTTATTTTTCTTACAGAACTAAATAATGTTGAATTTTATTGTGGGAAGGCAGAAGATATTGTTCCTTCCCTAATGAACGTTTTAGCTCCTCAGAACCTGATCACGATTGTAGATCCACCACGAGCAGGGCTGCGTAAGTTAGGGTTTAAGTCTGTTCTCTTAATGGGTGTTGGGTGGGAAACCAAAGAAAACACCATTGGGCTAAATTAAGTGGAGGCTTCAGGTATAGCTTGGAGCAACATTGCAGCAGTTTTGTTCGTGCTGAGTATAACCTGGCATTTTTCTGTGGGGCTCTTGCTGCACACAGAACCAGTAAATAGCTGTTGTGGTTTTGATCATCTAGATTCCAAGGTAATTCTTGCCCTTAGAAGAGCTGAACATTTGAAGAAGCTCATCTATGTCTCCTGCAATCCCAGAGCTGCAATGAATAACTTTGTGGAGTGAGTGTTTCTTGCATTAAGTTGACTTACTAAATGTGGTAAGAAGAAAACTGTATTTTGAGGAGAGGGGACCATTGCTGGATTTTTATTTGCAAGCCATGTTCCTTGAGGCTTACGTTTCACCAGAAACAACTGGGAGCTGCAGCAGCTGGCTTGGAATGGTGTTGCCCAATACACAAGTCATAATGGAAATATTAGGGGTAGTGAATAAACCTATCATGGAATTGAGGCTTGGGGAAGAAAAACCTGTCTGAGAAGAGCAGTAGGGATGAGCAGTGTACTAACATATTAATACATTTCTTCCTGCTCTTCTTTCCCTTCCCCATCAAGCCTGTGCCGGGCCCCTTCCAACAGGGTGAAAGGAGCCTCTTTCCGGCCCGTGAGAGCCATGGCTGTGGATCTGTTCCCTCAGACCAGGCACTGTGAGTTACTGATCTTCTTTGAGAGGGTGGAATATGCCAATGGCAGCTCTGCAGCACCTGCTGCCAGCGAGATCACAGCAGCAGCCTGTGGCACTGAGGGCGTGGATGGCATCAGCCCAGCAGCCAGCGAGGGGAGCCAGGCAGCTGCTGGCCATGGCGACTGCAGTCCAAGAGAGGGCTCACCTTAACTCCTGAGAGACTTCCTAGAAACTACTTTTGCTTTTTAACTGCATCAGTAACATCACGTCTGTAACATCCAGGTAATAAATCTCTGTACAACAGAGTAATTGCAAGGCTTCCAACTTATTTCATCATCCTAATTTGAATTAAGTTTCATTATCATCGATTCCCAGAAGGGTGTGTGTTGGAAGGGACTTTAATGATCATCTCATAACCACCCCTTTTGCCAGGAGCAGGGACACCTTCCACTCAACCAGGTTGCTCAGAGCCCCATCCAACTTGGTCTTGAACACTTCCAGGGACAGGATGTTACATACGATTAGCCCAAATCCTGCTTTTCTCTTCCTGCCTAGATACCTCTATATATTTATATATAGACACCCCCAATTCCCAGAGCAGGTCATCTTGCTACAGGGACCTGGACTTCCCTGTCAGCACTTCATCATGCTCTGTCCCCCTGTCAAAACACTGTGCCATGTTTTTTCAGTATGCAAGTTAAGATTAACCCTTCTAAAAATAATTTACTTGCTAAATCTTTATTAGGAAGTAACAAACTCAGTCTAATAAAAATGCTACACTTTCCACAGTTGAAGTCAGTCTTACTCTCAGACTGTAGCATCAATGACAAGACAATAAAAGCTGTAAGTTTCCTACACCATACTGCTAAAGCTGAGATGACTTTGCTCAAGGCAGGCCCTCACCACTGAAAACTGACAGCCAGAACTGAACTGTACTCACACCAGCACCTTACACTGCACTGCCACTGCATCTACTGGGGGTGAAGGCAAACCTGGCTCCAGAGCTCCACAAGATGCTCTCCAGTCAGGATTCGCTGCAGCCAGAGGCTCAGCAGCTACCATTGATGGACTGTGACCCACACCACAGAACAGACAGCAACACTCTTGGAAGAAGCGATTAAGACTTAATTGAACTTACTTCTAATATACATTTAATATGGCCTAACAAGAACAAAAAAATTCTACTACAGCCCATGGCTGTGTTGGTACCACACGTTTCCAGTGTTTGGTACCTGCACACAACAGGTACCAAAACCGGCACTTTGAGCGTAACAGTTCCAGCCTTGCCACAGTTTAAGTCAAATTACAAATCCCAATTCAAAAAAGGTAACTTGATTTCATTCTGAGTGTTTAACCATGTAAACATTCAATTCTTCACCAAAAAAGTGATTCAGTATTTCCATAATCAACGAGGCTGCACTGATCTAATTTCTCTTTAAAAATACCTAGAGGACTTGAAGAATAAGAGTTTCCTTTCTCATATACGCTTACACTATCATAATACTGATCACACTGGCACATTTTATAATATCAAACTTTATTGCTCGAAACTAATTGTCTGAAAAATACACATGTAGTACTCAAAGACCGAACACAGAGGATTACATGATTGTGCAGAAAAAAAGCAAGCAGAGGCTCAGTGAAAATGAGGCTTTATAGTTGTACCAATTTAGCACTGGCACCAAGCAACTGCACCCAACACAACTCAAAACAGCAACCATTGTTACCTGCTGGGGCAATAAGGATGAACTTTGTTTTGTTTTCCCATGTTCTCAGATACACATTGAAATACTGTCACCGATAATTTTATTTGGTTAATAACAGCATGGCTTCTTGCACTTCACATTTCTTCCCACACAGTTAGGAGGGTATCACTTCCTGAATTTCACTCCAGAACCAAAGTACAGTTTAGTGAATTAGTAAGATAATCATGATGCTTTTAAATACTTGGACGTTACAAATATTATTTGTATAAAGCCTAATAGCATCACAGGAGAATGGAAGTTTACATACAACAGTTAAGTTTATGCATAATAGTCTTTCCAAAGTTCTGAGTACCCAACTAATTCAGTTTTGTCTAATAAATATGTTTAAAAAAGCTGATGACTGGTGTTTCAGTAGGTAGCATCTGACTAGTCACCGGAAGTCACAGTAAGTTTTCCGTCAGTACCGTGAAGATTTGAATGCACATGAATTTAAAGTCAATATACCACACTTTTGTCAAGAAGCACATAATATGCAAAGCAAAAATCTGTCTAATCCCCAAAGGATGGAACAGTTCTTAAAAATACACTCCATCCCTATAAAAATACCCATCTTCCCCTGGATATAGAAGGGATAAATAACAAGTATCAGTGACAAAAGCAGCAGTTTTATGCATTCATACAATCAGATCTAAACCTTTACAGCCGATTACCTAGAAAACACACAAGAGTTACAAGACAAGTTTAGGATACATCTTGAATCACACTGTAAGTGTTCATGCAGAAGCTGAAGTTAATGCAATGGTCTATCCTCTATCACAGCAGCTCGTGCTTATGTGCAAATGCAAGACTGTTACACTCCAAACAATAGTAAACATTAAAACACAAGAATACTTCACAATGACATAAACAGCAGTTACGTTGTTTGTTCCAGCAGTTATTGCGCTATTTTCTGGACATCTCTCCAGTTAAAGGCTGCAGCAAGGTCTAATACCATCTTTTTACGTTTGTTTTTGTTTAGAATGCATAATATACGTTCTAGGCTTTGGTTCACAATGAAATCTCTGGATGTTTTAATTAAGGGCAATGGTCACCTTGTGATTCTGATAGTGGCAGACTGAGGTAATACAGCAATCCTCTTAAAATTAATGAAAACAAATTGGTAAGTGAGGCATCTATGGATATCCTGCAGGCGACCTGCAAATGCATTGACATTCTGATTTCAGAAAAATAAAAAGATCTACAAGGGTGATTTGTCTTTTACAGTGCCATCCAAGTACAGATTTTTCTGCTGAAAACACAAGCTGAAATAAAACCTATCTAAGAGTAATACATTTAGGCATAGAAGATAAAAGCCCTGTCTTTATGAAAACAGAAAAGTCCCAATAAAAACAATGAAAAGAGACAAACAGCAATCACTGCTTGTCACTACTGCACCAATATTATATATCCTTCAAAAGATGGAGATTTATTAAAGCTATTAAAAAAAAAAAAGCAGAGGCAGTGTTTTTTTGTGGGTTTTTTTTTTTTTTTTAGACAGGCCACTTCTTTAAATAATAGTTTATATATTGTCTTCCAACTACCCGTATCCTGTTGTAACAGGATTACAACTCATGGAACTAAAAAACGAAATATAATAATAAAAAATGGGTGCATTCAAATTTGCAGAGACCTCCAAGTGTATCATTTAAACACAGAAACAGGTAAGACTCCATGACTCCTCCTGTTTAACCTCTAACATTACATGCAACACAGTAGAGAACATTAGTTTGAAATATAAATTAAAATCCACATATTTCCAAAGTAACGTGTGAAGTGTGATGTTAAAAGGAGGTCTTACAATACTGATGCCAACATTTTAAAAATCCAGTAGGCACTAAATTCAATATACTGCAGCACTCTCTATGTAACATGGTAAATTAAAAAACAAAACCACACCAAAATCAGATTCAAAACAAAACAAAACAACCCCTCAAGCCCCCAGATCCCTGTCAATGTAAGTACCAGGAGCTGCAGCAGGTACAGAGAACTGACCTTTCATTCCCAACAGGAGCAGAAGGAGTGTAAAAATGGAGCAGTGCAGCTCCTGGGTAAGTCACTGCAGCCCTGCCAGGCCACCAGCTTGGCTTTCGCTCTCTCCTTTAAGACCAAACCAAAAAATGGTTGCAAGAGAAGAGTTCCTGCAGTCACCCAGTGAACCTCGTGTGAAACCCACAAAGCAGTGCTTTCACACAGCCACACTATTTCTTTTGTGCTTGGCTTAATAAAGCCTCAGATGACACAGTGAGTACTGCCTGTTTGCCAGGATTGTATTTTAGAGTAGTTGCATATTTGTGATTTTCTTATTTATGAGTATAAGCGGTTATGGTCTCATTCTACTTTTTACTCTATGTCATATTCCAAATCTACATTCTAATTTTCATTGCAGAAGTTACACACTTTCTTTAAAAACTAAAAATGTAATTAAAAAAGTAAAAACAAAAGCTTCTTAAAAAATCTAAATTGCTGCAGTTGGACTTAAGGGTTGTGTTGATTTTTTTCCTAAAGTCTTTGCTTTTATGGTGCAAATTAATTAAGACTTAATTGATCAAGACAGATGCAATCTGACACCAAACAAATGAGAAATTGTTTTATTGCTGGGAAAAGGGAGTGGAAAAATATCATTTGGCAAAATATTTTCAGACTATCAACCACATCAGCTGCATTTTGGCTCCAAGCTTTGAAAACAGCCTTTCAAATTACAGTTTTTATTTTAATCATATAAGTGGGGCCATATTTTCCCTGTTCAACTGATCTGTAAACTAACACAGGCTCTTTCCATTTAAAATAAATCCCAGTAATTTTGAATCTCCAACCTGTTACTCTTAACACTACCAGGTATTCTTGTTCTTTTCAAGTAATAACAAAATCTGCATCCTCTAATCTCAAATAACTAAGCCTGGCAGGAGACAAGAAACAAGACAAAAAGAAACAGCGTTACTGGCCTAATCCTATGGCATTAGAAACATTGCTCATCACTTTCCTGTATTTGTCACCAAAGTGTCTTATCAGTGCATATTATTATGTGCTGAAATGCAACAAAACTTGTCACAAAAATAGTTTTAGGCATGTTCATACAAGAAGATGTACATATACTTCTTTTATATATACATATATATGAATGTGTATATATATAATATCAGCTTCAACCTGTACATAGATATTCTGAATTTCATACTTAAAATACATCCATTTCAAACAACATGGATGGCTTTCCAGGAGAAAGTGCTTGATTGGTTTTATCCTGTGTGAACATGCCTGTCCTCTGTGCATTTGCCCCAGTAGAGATCTTTATGATCAATTCTTTAAACGTACATATCTCAGAGGTATTAAACAAGGAAAAAAAAAAACCAAAGAAAAAGAAACTAGGAAAAAAAGTAATATTGCCCTGATGATGCAAAACGAACAATGCATAACTGAAGCAGCTTGGATTTTAAAAGTTATCTTGCATTCTGCAGCAAACAATTTTTAAATAATTGTTGAGATCTAGTTCCTCCATTTGTGTTATTGCTCCCCACTTGCACATTTTCTCATTAAACATCAACAGTACAGAGAGGTTCACTACCAGGTTGAGCTGATTCCACTATTGTCATCTTGGGTTTCTTTCGGGTTTCCTCCTAAAAAATACAAAACAGCCCCCACCACACAGTCATAAAGGGAATAGAATCATTAACCAGTTACAATTCTGAACCATTTTAGCCAAACTTGTGTCAATTGTTGCAAGAGGCTAACTAGGGCTAATGCTAAAAATAAATGTATAAGAGTAGGTACAATCAAGTTATGAGCCAGTTTAAAAGACAGCATGATAATGTCCCCAGAAGTAGACCCCCAACCAAATTTTGAAGAGCTCTCTTTACTTAAAATACTGTGTAAAGTAAGCCAAAAAGCCCTGATCATTGGTACATGTGACCCATGACATTCATGCAGTTCGTAAATACATGAGAATATATACTCACTCTTTCCTGTGCCAGTTTTTTCATTTCTTCCTGTAACTTGTTCAGGATGTGCAGATTTGGCTTGTTCTTTTTGGCATACTGCTGAAGTTCTATCACACTTCTATCAGAGGTTTCCTATTCAATAGAATCATGAGCAACAACTGATCAACTTTTTTATGGAAAAACATTAATGTACGTGGAGCAAAGTTTAGTCTGTAGTTAGTTTACCTCCTTAAGTAGGAACACCTACTTCCATAAGTTAGTTAAATAGGATCTTTGACATGGAAGATGCAAGATTAATGCAATTATTACTGCCAATGAAATCCAGGCACCTTAAAGTTTTGTTATAACTTAATTTACAAATCCAGAAAAATCCAGAAGCACAACTCCAATCATAGGGTAGTTTATACTCTAACAAAAGCCTGCTCACCTGTTTAACCAGCTTGCTATTCTCTCTGCCATACATTCGCAAGAGAGAGCCCCAGTTTTTCACATGTGGATGCAGTAGCTGAAGGATTTTCTGAGAAGCCAATTGCTTCCCCACTCTTTTATTTTTGCCTGTAAAAATAACCATGGAAGTGTGTCAATACCATCACATTATGTGATGATAGCCACAAATATTCACTTGAGTTAGTCAAAACTGAGATACCAGAGAAAAGCATGATAAGCACACAACAGGCTCAGTGGCTGGACAAGCACCCTCAGAATGGACAGCAAAGGACAAGAGGAAGAGAAGAAGAGGAGATTCACACATCACACCAATTACTGTACTTACACCAGCCTCGCACTGTGTGTTTGCCACAAGTCATGACATATTCACTCTTCTGATTTTTCCCAGGAATCACTTCAAACTTTATGGATGTATCACCCATTCCGTGGTTTCTTAAGCACAAACACAAACAAGATCACACACTAAGTAAAGCGACAAACAAGTGAAGTGGTTACAGTTACCACCTTGGACAGTCATTGCAATGAAATTAGATATATTAATAATAAATGTCAATACATTAATTAAAAGAGATTTTTTTACATCAGTAACTTGAGTAAAACGAAAAAGCAACCCTGTAAGAGAGGAAACAAAATACATTTGTCCAACAACTACATCCTGATCTCCAAAGAGGCACAAACAGCAAATGCGAATTAAAGAGGACTCGGCGCTAACCAGGTCAGCCCCCACCACGTGTCTCACAGGCCCAGGGAGCTCAGCAGCTCAGGCAGGGTCACTGACAAACACCAGCAACAAGCCAACAGCAGGTCCTGAGCCAACACCTCACTCCACACACGGGTCCCCATGCTGCTGCCTTACCTTTTAAGGCACTCATGGAGAATCTGATATGGAGACAAGAGTCCAGCTTTACTGGTGAGTTCATATACCCGTGAGTCCTCAATACTGATATGGTTAAAATACTGCAAAGGAGTTGAAAAGGGTTATTGTGCTTTGTGCAAGTAAAACCCTAATACTGCCCTTAACCCTAATTTCTCCTTTGCTACATTAAACCAATTCTGTTGCTCTGTGCTTAGTACTTTAAAAAGTGTTTTTAAATCCATAATGGGTTAAAAGCAACATCATTAAAACTGTCACACCTAATCAAACATTTGCAGACAGAAATTTTAACTCCAATCTTACATTATTCAACATGTACATAAAAATTACAATCTTATGAATTCTTTATCATCATTTTTCCCTCAGGACAAGGTTATTTTAGCAAATTATGAAACTCTATTTACCAAAATGCTGTGGTTTACTAAAAGAGAACAGAACAGCTATTGGCATATTTGGTATTTTATTTTAAAAGAATGGAAAAAGTGGTCTGCATTTCCTCAATGACCATTTCAATAGTGCAGGGCATACAATACAGTTCTAAGTTAAAGCAAGGGTGCAAGCAACTCTTCTATATTACTTCATTTTAGGAAACATTCCTTTCAGGCTGATCACTGATTTTTCCTTTACTCCTTACAGATGGTATTGCTGATCAATGAGCTATTTAATTCTCCTAGTACCTGAGAAAATAGCACAACTCTCCTCTTAAAGAATTTTTTCCTTTGATTTTCTCAAATGTCACTGCCCAAACTATGGGATTTCACTGTGTGGTAATAAAAACATTTCAGAAACCTGAGCACTTTTACTTCTTACTTGGTGTACTAAGATCATCACACAAAACCAAAGAGCACCTAGCTCTGAACATTTCCTGGCATCAACCAGAGGATTCTGGAAGGCAGGGCAGTACAGGCAGTCTGGTGCCTTGGAACATCTCAGGTGTTCAGTAAGTGACCTGTTGGTCAATAAAGAACCAATTCTCTGCATCAGAGTGAATTTTCTGATCTATTCCAATAGAAAAAAAAGTATTTTCTTTGACCTAAGTCTTGCTGTAAATGGAGGATTTTACACTCCATTTGACTGAGAAAACAATCTTACTAATTTTCAGTAACATTTCTGATATTAAATGTGCAATGTTTTAAAAACAAACTCAAATGATACCAGCCAGGAAGCATGAGCTCAGTACCTCAAGTTCTTGACTGTCTTTGGGCTTCTCCTCAGAGGTCTGTTTAACAAAGTCAGGAATAAGGATTTCCAGTGTAGCTCGAGCTGCAGAAAGTGATTAAACATCTTCATTAGATTTATTTTAAATAAAAACATCTCATCTAGAAATTGTCAGGCATTTTCTTCTGGTAAGAAATTTATTCACTTACACTTTTCAAGGGGAAAAAAGTTCTACTAGTTCAGCTTGAAAATTAAAGCCTGTTAACTAATTAAAATAAGAAGAAACTACTTTTTAGAAGTGCCTACAAAAGGAAAAATATCTTAGTCTCATTTTAGAAGTCACATAGAGCCTTTAAGACCAAAAATTAAAGAGTTATTATCACCCCCTAGTTCTTACAGCCAAACCCCTGTACTGAATCCCTATGGCCCTTGGAACCCCAGAATGGTACAAAAAGCAAACAGAAACAATTCAGCAGTTGGTACTGAGAAAGAAAAATATGTTACCAGCTTTATTCTTGGCAAGTTTTTTGCTGCTGGCAGTTCCTGCCCCATAGGTTACTCCATCAATAATCACTGAGGCTCCAAAAGGTTCACTTGGGTTCTCTGGAAATGGAGGAGCAAAGTAAAGAAAGCTTTTTGGAACTCCTGATGTACATGAAATATCACCACTATCAAGATTTGTCTTCTTCATTTCAGCTTCAAGAGGGATGAAAATGGCTTATTCTTCATGAAGACTGAAAAATTGTTTAACTAACAGAGTTTTCCATTAACAGACTTACCACCATATAATTCACTCTTCCAAATAAAGAACTTACAGATTTTAAGAGACCACTGGTAATCTATGAGAACTCAAATATTAATTCAAAATTTTTTGCATCATGGTGTGAATACAAGAGCTACACATTCTGATATAGAAATTTCAGTTGTATTATATACTGCATGTACAGGAATAGCATAACTCTGAATAATTATAAGGTACCCTCAAAAAAACCCCCCAAACAAACAGGAAAAGCAAGAATTAATGGAACATACATTATACCACTTAGGGAAAAAAAAACCAATATTAACCTGATTCCAGTTCTATTTTTCATATACACGACATTTTTGGATTCTTGATTAAGCATCAAGACCAGGATAGAGTTGTTTAAGGAAACAGACTTACCACATTCAAAGAAATTGTAAACAGGGCGAACCTTTAGGACTCGTTGCATATATTCATGCAAGATGCAAACTTCAGACTTCCCATTGGGATTAATGACAAACTCTGCAAAAAAGACAGGAAGAAGCTCATTAGTTCCAGTCTTTGAAAGATAATTTCTGTTACAAACAAATCAGTATGAGCAACACTCAGCAGTAACAAGAGCTGAAGGCAGTAATTACTTATCAGGACTGTAACCCTAAATAAAAATATTTTTGTTTAGAAATTAGTCTTTTGAATAGGAAATATATTTTGACAATATTTTTCCTTTCCTATGTAATATACGATGGATCAAAGAACACAGAATACTGGATCAGGAATTAAGGGGACTTATGACAGGATTTTTTATTTTCAGTCAAGCTTAGATCTGCAATTAGTCTCCAACACAGCCTATCTGATCTCCAGCTAGATCAGCTCACCTTTCTTTATAGGTGCATCCTGCACAGACAGGGTGATGAGTTTCTGGTTGGCCGGCAGGATGGGCCGCTCGGACTCCGCCTGCTTCCGCTTCATCTCCCGGTTGAACTGGCGTCGCTCGGCCCAGGTCCGGAATTTTTTTACAGTCACTTGTTCGAAGTCAAAACGCTTTTCGAGATAGCGTCTAAAATCTTCCAGATCTGAGAAACACAACCAAGTTACTCTCTCTGCTTCACCACTGAACAAGCATTAAGTTCTCTATTTCCACTGTTTTAAACATGCTGTAATTATCTTCTTAGACTTGCAGCAAAAAGTTAAGATGCTGTTTTGAACTAACAGAAGTAATTTTAAGTTCTCCTATTATATTAAATTAGATTAAATGCAAAATGTTTGTGCAAACCAGAAAACAAAACAACACACCATTTTATTCGGCCACTTGATGATTTTACTAATCCCTAACCAGCATTAATACCCAACACAATTTGCAACAAAATACCAGTAATTGTTCTGCTTCAACATCTAATCACCTTCCCTTCACCTGAAGCAAGGTACACAGTGAGTACAGTAGTTGTGCTTTCAGCCTCAGTTCCCTGAAGCCAAACCCAACTGTTGCTGGCTACCTATTATGTAGTGTACCATGAAACATTGTACAGTGATGTTCCATGAACTCCACGGGTATCTGCAGCCTCTATGCAGAATTTAACACATTAAATACACATAGAGAGTACTGAAAGATTGCCCCCTTGTAGTACAGCTGCTTCTCCTTTGTAAGATAGTCTGCAAATATAAGCAGCAAAAATAAAGAGTAGCATCCACAGATGTAAACAAACAAAAGCAAGCTGCTGGTATTGTTTCCTTCCACAAGGAATTCCAAATGCAAGTCATGCTTGTACTTGATCACTCAGTATCTTTTTCAGTAATACACAATAGATCCTATTTAAAGGGAGAGATAGACAAGTGGACTTCATGTAGAAAAGTAAGTGCTTACTGGCTTGAATTTTGCAGCTAAATATTGATGATTTGTGGGGTTTTTTTACATCTTTTGGCATGGTTTTTGGACTGGACATGACACATGTAATGACAAGGACAAGTTTTATGTCTGAGCACTACAAAGACAAATGGCAGTCCATGAGCCATACCAATACTCTGAGCAGCAGAAATTTACATGGATGGGATTCTTGGGTATGCAGATGCGATAAGATGCGGTAAGTAACACAAGAGCTTCTTCAACTTCCTCTCCGTTGGGTGGTGATTTTGGCATGCTGTCTTTAGACAACTTTTTGTGTAGAGGCTATCAGATTTGCATAAATAAAATAATGAAGCATCACACTCCTCTGTATGAGTGCAATTATATTTGCATGACTTAGTCTGCTAGACCTGTGCAAATACAGAAATACAGTTTAACTTCATCATTTATCTTATGAGATCATCCTGAAAATAGATATAACTGAGGTAATACAGAGAGTGCATAGAAAAGCCTACTTGAGGAAGTCACATGAACACATTTGACAACAGCAAATGAACACACTGACATAACTGATTCTTATATTGAGATAAAGTCTACTTTATCTTTAGTCTTAAAGGACTAAACTACCAAAATGTTCACTTTTTTTGTGCAAAACCTTTCCATGTGGACTCTCGGGGCTTCAGGAAAAATTGTAATTCAGTAGCCAAGTCTGGAATAAAATTTCCCAAATGTCATTACCCCAGCTCAAGTCAAGAAAAGCCTCTACTTCCCATACATACCTACAGATTCATCTTTACATACTTCAACTTTGGCCTTAACTTGTCCCAAAGCTCCTTGTGCTGCATCTCCCCCAGAAGGGTCTTTTTCATCTAAAGGCCCAGAATCAGCAGCAGTGGAATCTGGTTCTTCTGTTTGGCAGTCCAGTTCTGAGGATTTATCTAGATGCTTTACAGGTGATACTTCCCCATTTGGGGTTATGTCATTGTTTTGTTCCCTTTCCTCATTTTCCTTCATTTTTTTGTAATGAAAGCAGGGAATGCTACTAAGGGGAGGATCATGTTTCTGCAAATACAAATAATAGAGAAGGTTTCAGTATCTGAAGGTCACCAAAAGCAAAACTCCAAAAGATGCAAGCAAGATAGAAGCTATTTGTGTTTAGTCTAGGCTCAAGCTCCTCTTTGGTCAGTAAAGTCATTCTACTCAAGAGCTGAGCAGGGCCACTCCTGGGGGACCTTCACACTGTGTGACACTGACAATCTTGCTGGTTTAGCTCCAGACTACAAACTGTTCAGCTACATGCAAATACTGCATGCTTTCATAAAGTCCACTGAGCTTTCCTGATGCATAAGCCCATTGCATTAAATCCAATTTCTGCAGATTCCTTGGGTGCAAGAATGTCATATCCTTACTTCTGCAAATGTGGACCATAAGCCACAGCTCAGACTAATTTATAGCTACAAATAAATGATCCCCAGATATGTGTCATGGTACAATAAACCCCCAGTTTTGCAGCCATACTAGAAAAGTGAAGGCACCAAACAGGATCATCTCATTCACTTTAACTGCCCAAACAGAAAAACAAAGCACCTAAGAAAAATTATATCAGATTTTTGGACACAAAATATTTATTTTTCAAGGATCTTAATTCAAACACTGGAAACAAGCCTGCCAAAGCAGAAAAATATTCAACTGCTTTCAGGAACATATCTAATTTTTTAATCTTAGTTAAGTATTTAAAAAATTGACAACTCTCACCCTTATGCTTCCTGTTCCCAAAAAATAAGGTCTAGACCAGGTAACAACTCTAGATTCTCTGTGCAGATATACAGGAATGCCCGAATTATGGAATGTCATGATCCATCCATCTGGCAAAGGTTCTGTAGGAGGGCGGCCACGACCTTTAAAGCAAATAATGGCTTTAAACTTGGATACACTGCTTAGAAGAACAGAAATAAACCCCAGGTTTTTATTTATTGCTTTTTCTGTCCCAAAGAATAAAATGGCACTGAAACAAGATTAGCAATGTTTTGTAGAGTGATGTTGTTTTAATAACAAGGTATATGCCTCTAACCCAGACTAAATCCTGCAAAATTACAGATTCCATGACATTCTCTACTAAAGGCAATAGCAGCAATAATTTTTATATAGACTGATTTGTTTGTTTAATCACTGAATTCTCTTTAGTCTTTTTATTCTTATCACAAGCACCACTGGAAAGTATTTACTGGAAAAACAGCATTAAACTTCAGAACCAACTTCATTTTCCATTAAAAATTTTTCACTTGACACTCAGGAATAAATTTGCATTGAAATACCACCAGATTCACAGACCCAAACAGCCAGCAAAGAGCTCATCTCTAAGCCAAGGTCTCATGTCTCTCTAAATCACAAATCAGAGACTATTCATCTTTGCTGGAAGTTTCCTGGCAATCCTCTGTTACTATACAATTTTGAAGCAAAAAGTTATTTGGTTTTTTATTTCAGAATACAGTGAAGCTGTAAAACACTCCTCTAGGACATGTTTAGATTTTAATTCTAATTCAGAATATTTTCCATTACGTTCTTCTGGATGGGTTTGTGTTCTCAGCTCTTCTTTATTAGTAGTTTCTAACACAATGAAATTGGATAAATGTAAGCCACTGACTTTACTAGTTATTATATTTAACCTAGATTGCATTCATAGAGATCTCACATGGGGCAATTCCAACAGCAGAAGTTATCTAACTGAAGCAGGAAAAAGGCCAGAACGTCCAGAGACAAAAGCCCTAGACCATCCTTATTCACCTCCCCATCACTGAGGTAACATTCTGCATCATTTTACACAAATCCACACACTAATAGATCAAAAGCAAAAATCAACTTCACTGTTTAAGAATGTGAAAAATCATGTTCCACAATAAGAAGCCTCCCAACAATAAAATTCTCCAACACATTAATGATTTCACACAAACTGCTGTCCCACACTCTGCTTGTTGATATTCTTTTGTTCTACAGACACGAGCCATAGACAGGACCTACAGTTATTAAATGCACATTAACTTACTCTTCAGTACAGTTTTAATTTTGGTCATCATTGGCTGCACGCTTGTCTCTCCATCAGACTGGTGATCACTTTCACCACCGTATTTCTCATTATCTAGTCTCCTTGTTTTGGGTGCTCGAAGACCCTCTTCCAGCAGAGCATCCACATCATTATCAAAGTCATCCTGAAAGAGACTTCATCAGACACTATCCTCCTGGGCCTACCAACCTCCCTTTTCCCTTGCAAAGAGAAAGCAGACATTTTTTATATGCACTTCCATACAGAGAGAAACTAGAAATTTCCAATGATTCCAGTAAAAAGACTGAAAAATAAGAAAATAAGTTTGTGATGACAAAATGACCTGCAATTGTGTGAGAAGACTTTTAAAGGCTGTTTTTACAGAAAACTATAGAAGCTGCAACACAACTCAGAAGTTTGACTAAAATAGTTTACAGAGTTTTTCAGCCAAAGGTCTGTCTCTAAAAATTCTGTGGTTTTGACTCGTGTACTGCACACTTCCTAGAAGAGATTATTTCTTTGCATATTTTTTCTAGCCACTTGGAAACCTCTTACCCAGCAAAGACCTGTGGATTTACTTACCTCATAGGAGAAATTCAAGGTTTCTTCATCCACTTTATCTCTTTGAACGATTGCTTTAGATGTGAACCCTCCTCCTTCTTCATCTATTTCCATCAAATTGTCGGTAAAGTCTTCTAGCTCATCCAGAACTGCAAATTCCACTCTCTTTTCCTGATCAATATCATTTTCATCATCCTTCTTGTCATCACTTTCACCCCCTATCCCTGCAGCTTTACCATTACTACCACCGAAAGGACAAACATGCAAATCCCCATTGACATTATTAACACCAAACTCTGTATCTGCCTTATAATCCTGCTCAACTCCAGTGTACAGAACTTTCCTATCTTTGCTTTTGCAGCTTTCTGTAAAGCTAACACTAATCTTCACATCCTTCAGTAACTTAAGATCTGGGGTGAACTTTCGAACTGACGGTGCGTGACGAGCAGTTCTCGGGCTTTGGTCACTACTGTTGGGGTCTATGATAAGACGACTTTTGTAGCAGGCAGATCCCTTTGTGAGCAGCTGTGTTCTGCAGAGACTGTGCGTGTCCCCAGCAGGGGTATCTGACTGTCCATCACCACCAGAGCCAACGTCCATTACCTCTGCGTCACTGGACGTTTGCAGGGGAGGTGGTGGAGGCTGTTCGTTGGGCGGCAGAGGTGGGCGACAAGTGTGATTCTCCACATTCAATTCTCTTGCAGGTTCTTTAGGGAGGGGTGGTACATTTTCATAGTTCTCCATTTTTAAAACTACTGTTTTAAAAAAACACAATGCTTTAATAAATGTTTATCCCTATATTCCTAACATGCATAAGTCCATCAGGATTGGTTTATCATGTCCTATTCAATATGCAACACTGATGATTCAGTTAAGCTGACTACATTGTTCTTTTCATTAATGTAGACAGCTTTCAGAATCACTGTCTCAATTATTGGAAATCACAATGCATTCAGCTTAAATAGCTGAAGACTAAGAGTGCATCTTCACTGGACAAGCTGGTCTCCTTTTCTTCTTTCAACCTACAAGAGGAAACAAAAAAAAAATTTGTCACAGGAAAAAAATGGAAATAGCATGCCAAGCAGAAAGAAAACATGTCACTTCTAGCATAAATTTCAAGTAGAAGAGTGACACTTTTACAGTGAGAAAAGCAGGGTACCCAGATACCACCTTGAATGAGGCCAAAACCAGAGTGGTTTTATTGCTCGAGCTGTACACCAGCACAAGAATTTACTAACACAGCTGCCTTTGTGATTAGTTGACTATCTCTGCTTTGTTAGCAGGCAGGGCATTAAGCATGACAGACTAAAAACTGCATTTTGGGGAAGTTCTCCCATAATCTGAAACAAGCTGGTATTCAAGCCATACTTACCCACACAGCAGAAAGGATAATTAGCTTACAGTTTAAGACAATCTGCAAAACCAACAAGATTTTAAAGACTATGGTCATGGCTTTTCAAAATTTAAGTTATCAGCTACTTCTGAAATCTCACAACTTACTAAAATACCACAGAAAATTACCCTCTAGATAACCAGGTATTAGACATTTGATCTTGTATTTCGCACTATTATGGAACTATTTATTAATTATGTCCAAGGAATTCAGGTTCACATACACAGCATTAAACTTTAAATTAATTTTGGAAGGTATTTAGAAGCCTATGTTTTAGGGAATTTAACCTGGAAAAAGTATTCAATTCCTCTAGGAAATTTTACAGTGCATGGGGAGCATTTGTTTAAGGCTTATTTTTCATATTAGGTCGTTCTTTCTACCATGTCTATGATGGCTTCCTCAATTATACTTTTGTCATCTGTGCAGGACCATAAGCACCTGGGGAAAAGAAGCATCATTTCTTACCTGCTTATTTTGGTTTCTCCAAGTCCCTCCATGCCAGCTCAAACTAGGCTTAAATCTTCCTACAAGCTAGAAATGAAACACTGCCACTCTGCCCCAGGCAGCCAGCTGGCTGAATCTGCTCTGTTTAAAGCACTCTCAGCTAGCAGAGAAAGTCTTCCCAAGTATTTTGGAAAGACAACCTCCAAGATCTCTCACGTTGCTGTGTAATATTGAAGGCAACAGGGCAGAAGGTCTGGGTTGTCATGAGGAACTTAGAGAAACCAAGGGTAATTCTCTCATGTACCTCTATGCCAGCCCAGGCAGAACAAACCAACAGCAATATCCAAACACCAACTGCGGCAAGGCACAAAGCTGGGAATCAGAAGTTGTAATGGGATCAATTAAAATTCAGCAACATACAGAAGTTACCTACCTGGAAGCTGGAAGAAAGCAAAATATAGAGCAAATTCTGATATGGCAACAAAGTAAGTTTTGCTGGGGCAGCAGAGGAATTAATATTTTGTGGTGTTTTTTTGATGTGTGTAGGATTTTTTAAACCTACTCAAAATTGTGACGCATCCAACATGCTAAGTTTGACATGCATTATAAAACTACTAAGGAAAAAAACTGATAAGAACTCTAAAATAATCCCATCTTCTCTGACACCAACACATTAATTCTCAAATTGATAAATGGCTCATTCACCAGTAAGACAATCAATTCTATATATCTAATTCCATTCCATCCTCAATTCAATGACATCAATACAATGACCTCAGCAATGAACAATTCCTTCATCTTTCAACAGGTTCTGGAATGTATAACGTAGGGAACACCCCTAGAGATAAATTTGTCTATAAATTTCCTCATCTTCAGATTAAAAAAGTGAATGACAAATTATTAAATTCTTCACAGTAAATCATTACTGTCTTAATTCTGAACAAAAGAATCAAAAGTCACAGCATGAGATCAGTAACTCCTGGAAACTAAATGCCTAAGTAATCTAATTTTTCCATCTTAAAGAGTCTTCTAAAGACTCTTGAAAAGAGCAAGCAGAATTCCCACAGAAATGGAATAATGAAGTCAGCATTCTAGAATTTGAAAGAGCAAAACGTTCCCTTGTGTTCAAGGAGCTCCCTGGTCCAAGGAGAAAGATTTATTTTTGACAAGGCTAAGACATGATTGTGAATGCCACTTCCAGACCCCTGATACACGTCCTGCTCCTATGCTAAAGTGTTTTAACAACACCAGTGTCAAAACATAACTTAACCTTTACCTGCCCAGCTTGGGTAGCTCACTGATACAACACCTCTGCTCTTTGCAGGAAAGATGTCTTGTTATTCTATTCAAGCACTGGTAACAATTATATTCTTGTTGTCTTCCCTTTCTTGCTGGCTGTGGAACGATGAATAGCTGAACAATGAACGGCAAATCACAGCCAAGGATTGTCTGCTCCTCAGCACACACTGGCTCAGGAAAAGTACTAGACCAAGATGGGTTCAAATGAGCTTTTTCCATTTCTAGCCATGAACCTGCCACACCCCTAGGGTAAAATAACAGTCTGGCAGTGATGCCAAAAAGATTTTTTCTTTTTATACGTTTTTCATATATTTGCAGCTCTCTAGACTACTATTATATAGTTCTATAGCTTCTTAATTAACTCTGGTATTTTTCCTACCCTTTCTCTTAGACTTTAGAACAATAAGCTGACCTTCTAAACACATTCCTGGAATATTGTTTAGTCTTATTCTAAGTAGGGGACCTACAATAACACATAATAAGAAGTGGGCAGAGAACCCTTGAACCAACTCCAAGGGGCTGACCCAGGGATGGGTTACTGGGGTAACTGAATCTCCTGGGTGTACCTGTTAGATACCCTAATTAATTAACCTTATAATAGTAGAAACCTGGTGCCAGGTGTGCCCATCATGACCAGACACCTGGAAGCTTCCAAAGAAAGGTCTGTTTGTAACTATTCTAACACTGTCCAAGGGTTTCTTCTGTCTTTTGATTATAGGTAACAGTAGCTCTACAGTTACAGTAGGCTACAATACCTGCCTATAAGCCACAAAAGGCAAGAACCAGTGAAACACAGGTCCAATTCCCGTCTACTTCCCTGCCAGCTGACATTACAATATGCCCTTTATATCAGGGGCTGGGGAGAAAAAAAAAACCAAAAAAACAAAAACAAAGCAACAAAACCACTGAGCTACCACGTATTTGAAGAGACAGACAGAAGGGAGAAAAGGCAAAAGGATGAGTTAGATGAGCTTGTAGGTTACAAACAGCCAAACGGGCCTTAGACAAGGGAATATAACAGCCACACACAAAAAGGCTCAGCATACCAAGTTACACTGTAACATAAGTCAGTTTCCTATTGTCATCCTTCATTGAATTGTCCCGAAATAACACATTTTATCCTCCAAGGCTCCACCAAGTTCCATTAACAGTTCCCACAAGGATTCCTTCCAAAGAGACCAACACCAGCGGCTGCTGCACCAGGCAGTACAAACACTGAAAATGTGAGTGCACAGCTCATGTTCTGCAGATTACCAGCACATGGAATTTCCACATTTTTAACTGCTTACTCTTATTTTAGCTAATCATTTTAAAAAGTTTCATGTCACAAAGTAAACTAAACAATGCAGATACGGGGGTATATAAATGTAATACAGGAGACTGCATAGGTCCCAAAGAAAGCAGAGTAATCTTAGCCTGGTTGTCTTACAGATGTCCTGTAAATGCAGAAAGGAAAAAACCAAAACTACTTTGTTTAGTAAGTACCACTGCCCATTCCCACAATCAGACAGAAAAGGGATGGGAGAGAAATACACAGAGAAAAGGGTATCCTTTTTCAAGGCAGAAAAAAACCAGAATTTTAAAATTTGGAAATTTTAGCATCGCCCAAACTCAAAGAAAAATTTCTTTCCATTACAGCAGGTCAGCAGTCTAGAAATTAATTTAATAAAGAACATCTTCTCTTTACAAATACACGTAGCTGCAGTAAGGAATAGCATACCACAGATTCTCTCTTCAAAATGTCACTTTCGAAAAGAAACTGTGTCAGAGACTGCTTACTTCACACTCAGTGGACCCCAAAAGGAAGAGTGGCTCAGAGCAAACTCTCCTTATTTGCTAGCCAAATACTAAGTCCTCCTCCTCATCCTCCAGCCCCAAATGGCAACTCAGGTGCTGATCCATTAACTCGATGTCCCCACTCACAGTCATCTACCTTCTTTTCACTATAGCTGGTGTGTCTTTTCAACACATAAAACTCTAGAAATAAATTAATCCATTTATTACCACTGCTAAAAAAGCCCCCAAAAACCCAAAACAAAACCTGAAGAGACTGGATTTATTTTCTTTAAACCAGAACAGAAAGTACCAAAAGAAAATATCCTTTAAGATAATACCACATGTAAAAACTCAGCTCTCCTCATTATCAGCTTTAGTGTAGAAAGATTCTGAACGAAACAACCACTTTGTGTAAGTCAGTCACCGAGGATGGTTAAGAAAATGCAGCCAGAGCCCAATAATAACATTATCAGTGGCAAATACAGACAAGGCTCAAGAACTTCTCTAGTTCATAACACTTCATTCCATTTCAGAACGAACAGAGAACATAATTTTGGAAAGCCATCCTCAGAAACAGCAAAACAACAGTTGCTTTTAGAGCTTGAGCAGTTTTCTGGCATGGTTTAGATGGCTTGATTAATTATGTAAGACAAGAAATTGATTTACAAAAGGCAAAAATCAGAGCCTAGGAAAGAGAAAATACATTCTTCCTTCCCCATCATATGTAACCTTCTTACTTGAAAAGAAAAACAACAGACATAAGGAACCAAAATCGCTTCTCTTTCTCTAAAAAAGCAAAACAACCCTGATAATCAAAAGGAGCTGCCTAGTGACCCAACTCCTCATCCAGAATTAAAAATAGAAGCCCCCAAGTTTAATTACCCGAACAGAACAACCTCTCAAATCACAAAACAAAACAAAAAAGATCTAGTTCCAAGACCTCTAACGGAATAAAGAAACTAAACGTGTTCACCCAATTCCAGTTTATGGTCGAGCAACGCCTGGGTATTCAGGTCTCAGCGGGCAAACAAACTTTGCAGACAAACCCAAAGCTTAAGGAAAGGAGGTACAAAAGAACGAACTGTTTCCAACAAAAAAAAAAAAAAGTGAAGAAAGTTGGGAGAATTAACCTTTCAGAGGTTGAAGGAGATAATTTGCTATTAATAAAAAGAACACATTAGGAAGAATCCTGAGAGTTACAGAGACATCACATTACCTCAATGTACCAGAACTAAAAAAGTCCCTGTGCGCCCGCGCACACGTTGGTGCCTTTTCTTCCCAACTCGGCTGCTGAGCCGAGCCACGCTCCTGGCCCCTGCACAAAGGGCTGCGTGCGGCCGAACCCCCCGCGCCTCCCTTCGCCCAGACACGCACGGACCTGAGGCACGGCCGCAGCCGGTATCCCCATCACCCCCGGACCAGGAGGGGCCGAGGGCTCAGACATGGCCTCTTCTTCCCTTCCACAATCCCGAACACAATCCCACGGCGAGGCGAGTAGGGAGGTGGCTGGGGGTAGGCGGGAAACGAAAAAAAAAAGTCCCCCAAAACACAAAACAACCAAAGAAAAATCCTGAACAAAACACCAGCTCTGAGCAGAGGCCGCTCAGGCCAGGCGCAGGGGAAGTGCCGCACGGCAATACCCGCCGGGCAGGGCGGCGCCTTCCAACGA
The DNA here is from genome assembly GCA_013399945.1 of Ploceus nigricollis. Lineage (NCBI taxonomy): Eukaryota > Metazoa > Chordata > Aves > Passeriformes > Ploceidae > Ploceus > Ploceus nigricollis. The sequence continues at coordinate 2,238,424 of VXBC01010659.1, forward strand.
TGAGATGTCGGTGCTCGGGGAGAGGCTCCTCTGGGCTCCGCGCCCGGGGGCCGCTCCGGGCAGGCGGCAGAAGCGCGGCGGGCCCGCTGGCGCTGCGGCCTATGGGGCCGAGGGGTTGGTGCCCGCGCAGGCCCGCCCTGCCCGTCACCCCGCGGGGCCCGCACCCACCTGGGCCATCCCCGGCGGCCCCGCGGCTCCTGTGCCGGGGCTGCGGGTGAAGGCGAATCCGGCCGCCTCACGATCGCCGTCCCGCACTCCGCGCTGCCGCCATCTTTAAACGCCTGCGCTGGGCCCCTCCGCTGCCCGCGGGCGGGACCCCACGCTCGCCGAGCCAATGGCGTCCGCAGCGTCCGCGGTCACCGATTTGAAATCCCGGCTGCCACTGGCCCGTTCCCGTGCCTGTCACCGCGTTCCACCAATAGAAACGCGAGAGACGCCCGCCCTCAGAGGCCCGGGCCATGGCGGGGCGGGCGGATCCTTTGTGTGGTCCGGGTACCGCTCGGGCCTTTTTCGCCTGTACAGACCAGCTACAAAAAAAAAAGCCACTTTTCCCTGCAAACGCTGTTTTATATCTAAAAGTGGCAAAACTATAGCATTACTACAAGACTGATTTACTTAAAAAGGATAAATCAAAGTAGGGCCGTTTCTGCTTCTCTGTGTACCAAGCAGTTCACAGAACAAGTGCTTAGACAGGACTACTTAATAATTATTGAAAATATCTTACATAATCTATGTAAAATTACTTCTTAAGTGTTAACATTTGCTGTCCTAATTTGCTCTATTATTTTATCATTTGCGAGCAATATAGAGCTTTTATTGATATACTTATTTATAGGGTTACTTCTTTTGTTGTTCACTGGTTTGAAATTAACATCAGACACAAAATATTGTGATAATGCATCCTGGTTTCATCACCAATAGTATGTTTGTGCTTGTTTCATGTGTGACTTCAGGACATGAAAGTATTTTTCTAGAATTTCACTGATCTTATGTCCTTGAGGTCCCCAAATACTGCTATGAAAGATAACTAATATTTTAATAAAACTTCAAAAACTTACTCAGAAGACTGCTGTTAGGTCTTTCCATCTTTGTGTTTGTCTCGCTGCACCAACATATCTAATGATAGGGTGATAATCTGGGCATAACATCACGGTACTGTGTCAACACAAAGCTCAGGTTACCAAAACTGCTTTAAATCATTGCAAGCTGCCCTCAAAAACTGAACGCAGTTTCCACTAAAAGAAGTTTCGAATTTTTAATTCCTTGTAACAGGCTTTTGCACTCAAGCCATTATTTTAGTGATTTTTAAATTACGACTGCTTTTATTAATGCTAAAACAAAACACTTCAAAATGTGCATTTAATAAACACCCACAGTTTGCAAAACAGCCACTCACATCACACTTCAACTGTCAAAGCTGAGGGAAAAGATCTCACGATTAAGTAAACAGCTTGAGTTGATGCTGGCATTTGCTGTGTCAGGTCACCTCAAATTGCTAACACTGGGACAGAAGATTGTCCCTCTCAAAGGGCCTATCAAAATCCAAGTATTGTGACTCATTGGCATCCCATTTATGTGACTGTATAAACGAACTACTGCAGTAAGATCGCATAATTCAGAAAATAGGCAATATTTTTTATATGTGCATGAACAGCAGTGCTTCAGTTAGGATCAGATGAGGCACACATACAGATTTTTGCATAGTGTTGGAGAATCAAAATGCCTGCAGTGCTTAGAAAATGAAAAAAAAAACAGTTCTAGTTTTTCCATTGTGCATCTGTTCTCAGAGAATCGTAATCCTATGTCTTAAACTAATGGTACAACAGCTGATTCTTTGAGACACTGAAACTACAAGGAAATAGACTTCTAACTTTTTATAAACAAAAGGATAATAATCCATTAACAAAACAATGTTTTCATCAAAGAAATGCTCAAATTGTGGTTAAATTTTTAAACCAGAAGGTTGATGTGACCCCTGGGGAATTAAACCTGATCTGATCTCATCTGCTCTAATAAGGTGCAAAATTCACTGAAAATTTTCATCTCCTGGACTTCTGATGGAAGACTTGTCAAACACATGCACAAAAATCTTCAACTTTTGAATTTGAAGTGTACAGGTCCATCTGAATGGTGCAATCAGGATTAACCATAATACCACAAAGTGTCATTTACAAAAAACCAGTTCCTAATGACAAGGAGATTTTTCACATACAAGATATTGAAGGCTGGACAGAAACTACTGCTGTCAACACAAAATACAGCCATCAAGCCTGTAAAGACAAAACTATGAGCTTCCCAATGAAGTTAACAGGCTGCATTCATCCAAATGAAAATTAGGTGGAGCCAGTGGCTTTTTCATATTCTTCCTATGTCAGTAACTGCAGCATATACTGTGCTATTTTCAACAGCAAAAGCTGCTGCAAGACAAGTTTTGCCCAGCCTTCATTACTTTTATTTCAGTAAAATAAGTTGCACTGCAGCTTTTTACATTTTTTGGGGCATTGGTAAACTGGTATTTGCTTGCATTACATGTCTTTGTCTTTCACTTTTTGCTGCAATCTGCTCTCCACGGCAAGATGTCAAAAGGACCCCATAAGCAATCTCAGATCAGTTCTCAAATGTCAAAAGAGGTGGCTGATTGCTATAAGAACTAATCAAAGTAGACAGATTCTTTGGCTCAAGGATACCACAGAATTACTAATCTTGCTCTTGCCATTCACAGATTCAACATAATCTAGATTGTGTTGTCTACAGAATCACATATGACTTCTGATTTTCCTGTTGGACATACTTCAGCCAAATGGTTCTCCCAAGTTTCAGACTGCTGGCAGAATTTTCCCAATAATGCAGACATTTTTCTAAAGACAGTATTGCTTAAAGAGGGGTATGATGTCCAAGTGGTCAAATAAAAAGTAACAGCTTTACATTGAAATCTGGAAGTTAAAACAAGAAAAAGAAAAAATAAGGCCAAAACCAAGTGATCTTCACATTACAAACTGGGCTGCACAAACCATGCTGAAGGAACATTCTGTTCAATTGCCAGTTGCACCTGGGCTGGTGCTATCCTACAGTGACTGAGGCTTCCCTTACTTATTCTTCAGACATAGAACAAACCTATTCCTATGGCTGAAGATCCTGCATTCCTAAATACCCTCAATTTATCTAGGGGGAATATTAGAGAAAAAGAAATAATATCTATGTGGGACAGAATAGTAGTCTTCAAACTTTGATTTCTATAGGTCCTGTCATCCAAATAGTTCAGAACACTGTGCTGAACAGGCAATATTTATCTGGTCTTTATAAACTTAAAAGAAAAAATGTCCTCTGAGTCAGCCTCGTGGCTGTTTGCACATCGTGCATCTCCACCAGTTAAACCACCCCTGCAAGTCAATCTTAGTCACTTCACAGAGTTGTGGTAGTATTACACTGACAACTACTGCAGACATTCTGGCTTCTCCCCAGCTGCTGTTGCATGGTAATTTTTCTTGTGAGCCATCATAAACCATGATGTTTGTAACTCAAAGCTGTGGTAACAAAGCACACTTGGTTGTACACACTTTGTGTCAACTACAGCTAAGGAGCTGCTGCTGCAATCCCTCAGCCTGGGCTCCTCTCTACACTGCTGGCAGCACACAGACATGAATCAGGAGCGTAATCTTTGGCTGTCAAAAATCCAGGTGTAGTTGCACTTATAGAAGTAGAACCATAAATGTCAGTACCTTTGTTTTCCCTGACAGAGGCCAAATAAATTACAGTTCTGAAAGCACAGTTGTGCTGCTAGGGTTGTTTTTAATGCAATTGCCATCCCGGGATTGCTTTGCCTGTCTAAACTCCTGCACTTTACAACGAGAGAGAACTCAGACTTGACTACACAATATATTCCTAAAGAAAACAGAAAAATTTGCAACTGCCATATTGCAAAGACAGTGATACAACACATCTATACATGCTACATCTAGAAGTACAACAGGCTAACATATGAAGATTTATGCAGCAAAACAATTGGTGCAGAGAACTTAAATCTTCACGCGAGGTGCATTTTAGACAGTTTTGCTCAGGTTAAACTCATTACCTGCTGGAGAACACCTGGTGCATTCCTCAAGCACACTTACCTGTTCATTCCATCTGAAACCAGCCTAGACCCTGGCACCTGAGGCTGCCCTGAAATGTGAGCCAAGACACAGTAAACAGGGACAATCAGGAAAACCAGTAAGGGCACTAATCAAACCAGGGTGATAATGCAGACCCATCTGTAATTGAGAGGACAGTTAATTCCTCTCTAAATGCCAGTCATTCCAGTGAGACAAGAGAAACAGGAGATGGATAATGCATCTGACTAAAATATGGTTTTACATAGTTATTTTGAGTAGCTATTGACAGCAGAGATAGCATAGGGGAAGAAAAAAACCCCCAAGCTTTCTCATTCACCTTTTTCTTGGAAGAGCACATTCCTTTAACAGAAGCAAAAACCTCAATCATTGAATACTAATTGTAATGTTGTATCACAAGAAGAGAAACTACTGGCCCCACATATTTTCCAGTTTATTATTTAATATATGTCAATTAACATCTGAAAAGTGATGTAGTTTTCTCCACTGAACAGACGCAAGCGATGTGTTTACCCAGTCTGGCAAGTTACTGACCAGGGCTGGCTCTGTGTGTCAGGTGAGACTCCGATGGAAAACACTCCTGGCATCACCAGAGGGAAGCTGGAAGGCATCTGAGTGCCTCAGTAGGCACTGTCACTCTCAGAGGCCTCAAAGAGAACAGGATCACAAACCAGAACATCATTGTGTGTTCTCTGTTTTCCCCTTCCTTTCTCCATCTTCTGATCTGCATTTAGCTTTCATTAATTTTTCTCCATTTATCTTTCTAGTACAAAGACACTAAAATTTAATGCACATCAGCAGAGATACTGCTTTTTTCTCATTCATGTTGTGTATGACTTATACATTGTCATTTTTGGCTATCCTGCTTAATATTATATTTATTATTTCTCCCTCATCTGTGATCATAAGTTCAGTGCTTATGTCTTCTGTTTTAAAAGGTATGGTAAATTTGAGCATGTCAATATGATACTTTTTCATTTTTTTTTCATTCAGCTTCTAAATTCTTGATACACAATGTTACAGAGATAATTTATATNCATTATGCAGCATGAGTCACACTGATGGGTTTTGTAATTCTCACAGTTCATGCCTCTCCAGCTGATTGCAGTACTGATTCTATTTTCACCAAGTCAAGACTATTTCCTAGATCCTCAGAAGCTATCAACAAGACTTCTCTGCAGAAAATGAATCAGATGAAGAACATCAGCTATGTCCTGTTACATCAATCTGAATGAAATAAAACTAACTCCTACTAACTAATATTCCATATAAAGAGGGATGCTTGCTAAGCCATAAATGTGCATTAAGTTCTACAGGCTAAAATTGAAATGTGATAAAAATAAGCAGTAATAATTATTGCCTTATTACTGCTTGGTATTTCATAGATTCATTCCAAAATAACTTACTTCCTTACGATATTACAAAACCAGTGTTCCAAGTCTTATCAATATTTTATCTTAATTATTTAGTTTGGTGTATTTCATTTGTAACAACAAGTATCAATTAAGTTTTGAACATAGTGAGGACCTCCAAAGGCCCAGCTCCTCCTCTGCTCTGTTCAGGTGTGTTTTATTAAGCTACTACAAGGGAGATGAGACAATTCCACCTCCACTGCAGGGGCCAGTACAGCAGAACATTAATGCAGGCTCTACTCAGTGTAACAGGAAACGCTCAGGTCTGCCAAGGATCCAGACTTTTTCCACAGTGAACATGGATTCCCATCCTCCAGTAGAATTTTGTGAGGCTCCACTTTTCCCTAAGGAAGCATTGATTTTGCTCTTTCCTACCTTTCAAATATTTTCCAATTTCTTACCTGTATAATACAACCATACAATAGCACAGAATTAGGAAATACCCACAACAACATAAAAACGCCAGAAAAAATACAGCACTCTTAAAATGGAATTATGTACCAGAAATAGAACTTAAATTACAGCTCCTTCATCATTAATATGGCATTAAAGATTTTACTTCATTGTATTACACCAAATTACAGGCAAATGAACAAAAACATGTGTGCAAAAATGCACAGTCTACTAATGCCAACAAAGACTGGTCACCAGCTTGACTTTATTCTGATTCTAGTTTTGAACACACATTAAACAACAATTATGACACAATTTTAAGCAAAAAAACATAGCTGAGGTTTTACACATTTTAAAATTTCTTCCACTACCATTCCAATAGAAAAATATCAGGAACCAAAAAAGCTCTTGCAAATGTATGACTTTGAAGAGATGATATGTATAAGCAAACTTAGTAAAATGCCGTGCAGTAGTTTCCTATATACACCTTTTTCCTTTATACCCTTTAAAACCAGTATTTAAAATTCCCTTTTATTATAAAAAATACTTTTATAAAAATAAAACACTTTCTTTGTTAACTGTAGGTACAGTATCCTTTTTCCAGTGGATTCACTGCAACTGTAATTTGCACAGAGTAGATCATGAACTTCACAAATACCTTATCACTTCTATGGTCAAGCACCACTTGCTGCTATCTGCACAGCAGTCCTGATCCTGTTTCCACTGAAGCCAATGACAAAACTCTCACAAAAGCTTCCAAAGAAGTTAAAAACCTCACTTTATTAGCTATTCTGATGTGATAAAAAACAACATCCAAGGTTTGGGCTCTTTCCTCTTTATTTTAATTGTCAGAAAAAGCAAATCCCAGATTTAGAATTTTGATTCAAGCATATCAAAATACATGATTATAATCCATATTTACATCTAAGGTCTGACTCACCTTTCTTTACCTATATGTAAAAACTAAGAATAAATTTTCATTATTACAGGACTGCTATAAAGACCAAAGTTTACAAATGCTTTTAGCATGATACTGCATGCAAGTATTTTGCTTGCCTTTACGATAATGTCTTCAAAGAGAATGTTATGTTTAAATATCCACTATTTGTAAGTGGATATAAAAAAGTTTGCTATGCAAACTCTCAGAGCAAGCTGTTGAGGCAGGGCTTTGTTTCTAGGTATTAATGTGTCAAACTCAAATTTAAGACAGCTTTAACTACTTCTTTGCATCTAAAAATAACAGTTAACAACTTTATCCATACAAACGTGGGGTTTAAGAAGTCATCAAAAATTAAAAAGGGCTGATCATTTCCTGCAGCTCAGAAGGACAGTGTGGAAGGCTTTGAGTACTAAACCATGTACAACCCAACATGATTGTTAATTGTCTTGCAATCAAGGTGGTCAAAAAGTCATTTATACAGAACTGAATCTACAACCTGCAACTAGTCATGTAAGCAGTCCTGGTATCTAGAAGCTATTTAAATATGCAAATATAAAGAAGAGATTTGACTAAATGCTGCTTTAGCATCTCCTGACAATTACAAATCTGGGAATGGCCTTTCACAGTAGTTCACCTCAATGGAAAGTCTCATTTACTGCTGCCTCTGTTACACACAGACATGCATGAGAATGCCCAAACACACCAGCTTGAGTACAGAAACACAGCTGCACATCTTCCAAAGAGTATCAAAAATCTGGCTACTTTGCAATAATTAATTAAAATCAGAGGCTTGTGAAAATTAGTCAGCATACCTAAAGGAAAAAAATAGTGGTGATCCATTACTAACCTAATATTCAATATTCAAAATAAGTCAAAACAGAACAGCAATAGAAACAAAAATAGGTTAGGGTTTTCAAATATCCTGTTATTAGCTAGACTCTTCCATTACCTACACTGGCACTGAATAATTGAAAAAAGCATGCATTTAAATAGCTTTTTAATTCACAGGTGTTAGAACATAGGAAGTAACTCTTAATATTCAACTTTTTCAGCAATATAAGACTGCAACAGTGTCACCTTACAACACATAGCTATTTCTAGTAATAATCCATGAGATGGAATCCACTCCAGGCTGTAACACATTCTACCAATAAAGAAACTATTCCAAACTTTTATATGTACAAAACAGCCGATACATGAAAACCTCATCTTCAGCTTCTGTTTGCAAACAGGTACCTATTCCTTACCTGCTTGCTGGGGAGGAAAATAACAAAAACAATACTGCTAATTAGACTATCAGGAAGCAGGATGCCACAGCACAAATAGTTTTATTCAGGTCAAAGATACGCAAGTCTGCCCCCATGGTTCTTTCAGTAAAAGTGAACAGAGACTGAACTAAATTCCCTACCTTGATTCTCAGATCAAGTTTTAGAAATAAGATCTATTGCTACACTATCTATAGAAAAACAAATGTAAAGAATCCCCCCTCTCTGCCCTCCCCAGGCAGAACATTGCACCATGGCACTGAAAAGCTTAAATGAGACTAAAGCACTTAATACTACCAGGACAACATACATTCATTTAATGCACATTGGCATCAGCTGTACGATCTTAACAGCATATGTTGAAGGTAAAGCAAAGTTTGGTAAAACCTTCATACAGAACAATAAAAGCAGCAAATATTTCCCCACCATTAGAACTAAAACCAAGTTTAAGTTCTACTTATAACATCTTTTAAAAAATCCACACCTACAAAAAAGCGATGATTTTGTCTTGGACAAAGATGGCCTTGCCCTGAAAGCAGGGTGGTATTAAATAAAGTATTTCTGATTAGAAGTTGCTATTTCATGTAAAAAAAAGCATCTTCATCTGGTTTTTTCCAAAGCATTTGTGAGCTCGATAGGGTACGCTACCAGTTTATTTAAACTTTTGCTTTCCTTGCTATTTTTAGTTTGTGGAGGCTGGCACAAAACATTTACTAGAGCTTAATGGCTTGTTGTCTCATTGCTATTATTACAAACCATTCATGTGGAAAGTTGTTAACTGTGCAGTTTGAATTCATAGGTGCTTGTTTGCCACTGGTTGACATCAGCATTGATCATGTTGCGCTCGGTGAAAGTAACGCATCCCTCGGAATCGATGAGCACCACCGTGTTCATCCTGCAACAGTGCAACAGCACAAGGTTACACCTGGGCTCCACCACAGAAACTTCCAGGCTGCCATCCCTCAATCCAAAATGTTTTAACCCTTGTTTTTTTTCCCCTGAGCACATCATCATCACACGAGCAGGGCAGAAATCATCCTGACAAGTTCAAATGGGCATTTTCAGTCTGTTCTTCTGTCACACCACTGCTTTCATTCCCTGCTGCACTTGCAGCAGCTGACACACAAACCTGCTCATTGCAGAGAGTATGGTAAAAGCTTAAACTTGGTGCAAAGTGCTCCATTTAGAAAGAAATAGCATAAAACTAAGTTTTTCTTCACACCCTACACGTACCCGTAAGGATTATTGATATCAATAGTACTCTCTTCATTCCTTTCTTTCAAATCAATTGTATATGTTAATTATTATCACAGGACATTGATATATGATCAAGAACAAGGTGTCTCTCTAGGAACCTTCCAAAGAGGAAATTTGTTTTCATGAAAAGCAGATGCCAGTTGTGCATATATTCCACTTTGCCTTGGCTAAGCTGTCATTTCTCCATGGACACTGTAGTACCCTTCCACAAAGGGATGACTGACAGTAGGAATTTTGCACCATCCTGATCTGGTGGCCTTTCCCAAGTCACTTCACAGTTGTCCAGTCATACAAAAAAGCACTTGATTTCCTCATAAGAAAGTGAGGCCCAGTTAACAACCTCTATTCACTAAGCCCTGTTGCTAAGGGAAAGGTAAGTGTGAGCATACAATTATAGCAGCAGGGAGACTTGAAATGTGTGCTAATTCACCAGTAGAAGGTCAGTATTTCTACCAAGTTATCCCTGCTTCCTTTGAAATGGCTGGACTCCAATCTGTGAAGAAAGGGGAGGAAGGTGCTTTGTTACCATGTTAAGTCTTCATTATCCTATATTTAAATGTTCTTTTAATACATTTAAAGAAACCACTGTAAATAATGAGTATCTCTCTCAGAATACCAACTTAAAATGCCTACAGCAGTAAGCACTCTGCTTATCAACTCCCATTTCTACAGAGGAAATACTATGGCTGACCATGCCGCAGACCAATCTGACACAATTACTGGCAGACTTTTAGAGCAGCAATTCCCTACCACTAGCAATAGGGTTCACCAGCAATTTTGTCCCACTGAAGATTAAATTAAGATTTGCATTGCATTATTCTATTCTTTTTGCAGCTTTGGTGGAACAGTCAGAGCAGAGAGTGAGAATATCTCAGTAAAAACAGCAGCATCAGTTAGGGGAGAAGTGGAAATACAGGCTCTTCTGAACAAGAGCAATAGGTTCTTAATGTATGAAAATGGCAGATCCATTTTATGATGCAATGTCTAAGGAAAACTCTGATTTAGCAATGCAGATGTCATGATTCCTGTTCGTGGAGGAGAAATGTGTTCTGCAGTATCTCTGGTAAGATCAAAGTTAGATGTGCTCAGATCTGCTATTACACTGGGGAAGCAGGAGAACTGTATCATCACGTCTGGGACAAGTTAAAGCTGTGCCATGCTCTCCATCAAAGATGAACCACAGTGTGAGCTTCAAATGCTCTTCAGCAGCAAATCCCAGACATCCAAATACTGACCAAGCAAATACATTACTGAATTATACCAGATTAATATCTGAAAAAAAAATGAAAGCAGTCACGATAGAATTTAATCTTACAATAGCACAATTTTGATTTGAGATGTGCTTTGATGCAGTACACATCTATTTCTGGCTATGAATTTTTTTACCTTGTTCCGTAACCTGGGCAACGAACACATAAAGCTGCATACTTGTTCAGTATGGGACGGATGTAGTCCTTCCCTTGGTCTTCAATTGCAGGGTCTGGTAATTGACTGAAAAAAGTAGGAAAGTATTAAAAAAAAAAAATCTCCAATATTAACACATTCATCCCTCTTGATCTGGAAGGAGTTCCAGGACATCCCTGAGATCACAGTCAAAGGCAGGGCTGAAGCAGAAGAGAGGGGGTAAAGGACAAAAACTCATCAGGAAAGAATGGAATTCTGTGATTAAACCAACCGCTGTACCCACTAAATTCCTGTAATATCCACTCACAAAGAGAGCACAAAGTAATATGGAACAGGATATTTTAAGGAAGTTCAAAGCTAGTGCATATCCACATGTTCATATTTATTATGAAAAGATCATTTCAACTTGAAGTGTGATTTGGAAAGATTACAGGCTTAGTTTTAAATATTGCTTTTTGTTAGTAAATATTTCTCTTTTATAGTCAGATGGTTTCAGATGAGATCAAATGGAATTACTGAACATTAAGGGAAGATCATTTGACTATATTGTATCTTATACCTTTGTCTTTTTACTAGTAAAAAGTAAAAAGTCTAACAATTTTTTAAAAATCTCTTGATGTGATAGCAGATGAAAAAAGCTATTAAGACAGCATGGCAGACTCCCCAATTACTACTCATTGCTCAGATGTCTCAGTTCTTATACAAAACTTTATTTTGAACCACTGAAAAATGCCACATTCATGAACGCTGGCATTAAAATTTGCTGTTAAGTTTAGGAAATTGAATCTATATACCAGAAACAGCTTTGCTTCAACTCTAATCACTTCCCAGACAGATAAAAGTCAAGGTAAACATGTAAGTTACCAGACGGTGAGCAATGATATGAATTTAGACCACAGCACCTCCTGTACCCTACTCCACGTCTGCACACTGAAGTGGTAACAACTGCCTTTCCTGCTGAACATCCAGCTGATGGGCTCAGGTTCACTGTGCCATCAATTGTGAGTGCAGGAACCTTCCTTACATCTCAAACTCATCTCTTGGGGACTACCCTGACTGAAACTTCCTTGACTGGAACTTCCCTGACTGAATTGTACACACACTTCCTTTATCTCCTTCCCACTTAGCCTGAAACAACCGCACTTTAGAGGAAGGCAGCTGGTTGTACTTTGAACTGTTGCTTTTCCACCCTCTGTCTACACTCTAAGCAGCAATACAGAACAGTAAAACCTACTAACACAAACCTGCTCACCACCTGGAAGGGTGCTGAGGCCCTGGCACAGGTTACCTAGAGAAGCTGTGGGTGCCCTATCCCTGGAAGTGTTCAAGGCGGGTTGGATGGGTCTCTGAGCAACCTGTGCTAGTGGACAGTGTCCCTGTCCATGACAGAGGTTGGAACCAGAAGATCTTTAAGGTCCCTTCCCATCTAAATCATTTTATGATCTATGTAAAAAAGTGCTTTCTTTAAGTGCAGTAACCAAACCTCTGTGAGCCTTCAAAAAGCTGACAACAAGCAGCTTGCACATCCCTAGCCATGCACTCTTTGCCCTTATTAAGAGATGTGCAATCTTTAAAAAAAGGGCAAAAAACCCAAACTGCACAGCTGATGAGGTCTAAAACTGCAGTAGCCTTAATTGTATCTCCTGCTTAAAAATCAATACTGTTGAAAGTCAGGCTCTGTGAGAACACTACTTTCAATTAATATGAAGGTAAAGTGCTTTTTTCTTTCAAAACAGTTTCTATATGCGTTTTTTTAAATGGGTCATACTGTATTTGAGTAAATTCCAGCTATCATGTTCTTACGGCTCTTGATTATTCATCACTGTAAGAAGCTCCTTCACCAAGTCTTCTTTGGTAAGGTCTTGACTTCTCTTGACCACTTCTGTGAAAAGCTGCTTCCCATACTGAAGTTTCTTCCATGGTGTATCCAACAAAGAATTACTCAATCCATATATTCCTACACACATACACACAGAAAAAAGCCCAGTTTAACTGGAAAGTGCATTCTGGTGATTTCAGTTGTCATTAGAGATTTTAAAAAATTTTAATAAAGTCTAAGTGACTCCCCAGCTAACCTTTATCTTCAGGTGTGCTATAAACACACAAGCCCCATTACTGAACAGGAGAATACAGCAGGCTCCCATCTTACGCTGGGCTGTGCTTAAGCACTCCCCTCATGCTAATGCTCAGTACTTGGTTTTAGTTGTACTCTTAATTCATATCTACAGCAGTTAGTTTAAATTTCTGGTTTGGTAAACCATGAAGGCACAACAGAATTTTATAATTTCTGCAATCTATCTAATCTTGTCCAGTGTAGGGATAATAATCGTAAGTTATCTTTGCCTCTGATTTTACTCTTGAAAAACACTGCAAAGCAACACTGGATGACAAGAAGGACCTTTCTCTTTAGAGGCACCCTCTAACCACAAGCCAGACAAGAGAGACTACCAAACATCCTTTCTTCCTAAAGGCAGCCATGTACACATGTCTGTTGTCTAAGCACAGAGACCAGAACCATCTTTGGTACAGTCTGCAGACACCTAGAATTTGTGACTAAGTTTTTCATTATAACATGGCCAGATTTTAAATTTTAAAAAAATGTCTATTAAAACCTGTTTTATGTTTGTAGCTGTACAAAATCTAACAGCTGTTTCCAAGAATTTATGCTGTAATTGCTACAATAACAATTTGTCTACTGGGAGCCACATTCTGACCATTAACCTAAGCTGGCAAAGGCTCTGCCATCAACTGTTACCAACCAGTTACACTGCTCAGAGCTTTCCATGTGTCCTGGTTCCATTTAAACTGCCTTTCTGATGATGACTTCTGGAGCACTGTTCTCTGTAGCTAGCTAGCAAAGAACTAGATTTGAAGTATCTTTAAATCGGTTCACCTGATAAGACTGATTGTATTTTTTTTAAAGCCAACTCTGTCCCTGGGGGAGCACAGTCATACTGTGACCTTCAAACTGCTGGGTAAGGGGAGTTAGGGTCAGACCCTTTGAAAATTCCATTTCTCAAGACAGATTCTGTCCTTCTGCCATAGTCACCTAAGCAGTATTCCACTAATTGCACTGCAGGTGGGTACACTGACATTGATAGAAACTTTTAATGAACTATTGATTCTTTACTGAAAGTTATTAACAAAAACTTATATGAATTCAAGGACATTTAGTAATATTTTCTTTTAAAGAATGCAAAGAAAAAGACAATGCTTAAGTAGCTAAATTGCTAGAACAATACACAGCTACATAAGAAAACATAATATTCAGACCTTTCTGAAGAAAACCTACCAGCATTAAGGAAAACAGGTTCTGGTTCTCCTTTGTTTCCATAGTAGCAAATTACATCTCCTTTGGTGGTACTGAAAAATATAAATACAAATTTCTCCTTGAAAAGCCATCAACTTCTATATTTGATTATGCAATCTCTGAGCACATTAAGATGCTTCTCCCACTGTTACTCCTATGATACCAGACATTGATGGGTTTTATTACTTTCCTCCTCTCAAAACACTGCACCATTATCAGGAAGTAGCATTATCATTTTTAAACATAACTGCAATAAAATTCAGTAAAACCCCATAACTTCTGCATGGAAGTTGCCAGGCTTAATGAAAAAACCTGGTTTTGATTAACTGGAGATTTAGTTGCTTGGGAGAAGGGGGCATGTGAAAACAAAGGAACTGTCCATCACAGCAAGTACCCTTTTCCCCATCACTTCTTTTGAATCCTTCTTGCATTCTAAGCTACTGACTGCTGTGGGCCACTTTAGATGGCAGAAGTGCATTTCAGGCCCACTTCCAGCAATGCTGCAGGGCATAGCTGGGTCCTTTGTGCATTTCTTGGCTGTTTTCAGATCACTGTAGTCACTGAATCTTTCTCTCTAATTGTAGGCACTGGCTGCAGCACTTGCTCTCTCCTGCGCACAAAGTACAGGGAGGGTCTTGCACAAGGTTCAGAGACAGCTTCCAAACATTGCAAACAACTCTTATTTGACAGAGATGGTATCAGCATATCCAAACAGCAAGTACCTACACAGTCACACTGATACTGACAACACAAACACCAAACCAACTGATAAGGGAAAAAAAGAGAAAGAAAGTCATCAATAAGTCTTGTGTGCCCTGTGGGAAATGGACTGCCATTAGATGGCTCACTCTCAACATCCCTCACTCAGCTGACATGGAATAGTGATTCCTCAGATCACTTCCAGTTGGTGGGGTTTGGCTTTTTTTTTTTAATTTGCCAGAATACAGCAATGAGACCTAGTTCTTTATTTCCCCCTAGTGATTTACTTGCTCACAGTTACCAACAAACACATTCTGATCATAGTCCAGTTTTTAATTTGTCTCCCAAGCTCCAGCTCCTTAGACAGCAGATAGAGTTTCCAAATTGGGAAAAAAGAAAAACAACGAAACAAAAAACCAAAACAAACAAAAAAACCCAAACACAAAACTTGCACTTAAGACTGAATTTGGATTAAGTAGCATAAAGCATAATACAGAAGAGAAGCTATTTCCAACTCCTCATTTTTTTCCTAAGATAAAAAGGAGTATCTCTGTGCTGATGCAAATCAGAGTATATAGAATGCAATCTCATTAATGATGTACTGGAACTTAAATTGCTCTGCATAACTTAGCATCCGCTACTCAAACCTTAATAACAAGCAAAACAGTCTTGATTTAGCTGTTTATATTCTTCTTGAAAAGCCATTATGAAAGACATTCTACAGTGTCCTTTGCAAGACAGCCAAATGAAGAAAGAAATATTAACTTATTAATTATAGAAGTCAGAGGAGTCAAGAAGAGGAATACAAAAAAAGCCCACATAAAGCAAAAATAGAAGTGCCTTTCTCTGTGCACTACTCTTCCTCCTCTAAAACCCATAAGAGCTTTCTAATACCACACAGAAAGATTATCAAGTTTTTCAGCAGAGGCAGAAGACAGCAATCATAGCAAGCATATTGTGTACACTATTTTTATTGTTAAATACCACGTAAGACATAACATCAGTTATGATAACATCAGTAACTCAATTCGCAATTTATTGACTGTTAAAAGAAATGTGTAATATTTCTGAACTTTCCTCTAGTAGCTTAAAAGACATTTATTTTGCTTATTTTTTTCTTCTCATCCTTAAGATCCTTGTTCAAATTTATTTATGCTGATGTCAAGACTTACTGATCACCTGAACTCTTCACAGACAACAGCCCACCTTAGGTTTCTTAAGTTAAGACATCAGAAATCACATGAACTATTGTATTGGTGCATTAACTACTCTCTTTTCAAATACCTGCTGTAGAAGGTCTGAAAAGATCAGAGCAATTGTTCTAACCTGAAGTCTCACAAGAGAGTGTTAGATGGAAAGGTGGACAAATGGCCCAAGGAAGCCCTGAAACACAGCTGTAAGACAAGGCCTGTCACAGGTAAGACGGCATGGTGAGTAAGCTGGCACTGCTGACTTCCTTTAGAACAGCTTTTTACATGAAAGAATATAATCCTCTAGCATCTCTTCCAAGATTTGTGTCACTGACAAATTCAGTAACAAGATCCCCTGGAGTTTATCAAGAAGATGGGGAATACATACAAACTGCAGGGTCATTAATTCAGGACATCCGTATTTTATGGCATGCACACTCCCCCAGATGAGTGTTTTCGCTTACCTCCACTGCAGCACTGCTGCTGCCTTCTGTCAAAGACTAAAGCCTCCCAAGAGACTTCTGAAAGGGGGATACTTTCAAAATTTAGTTCACTGTGCCAGTCAGCTACTCTTTCTTTTATCATTTGGCTCTGCCTATTCCCTTCCTACTGTTTACAGGTACTCAGTACTGAACATCAAAGCAGAAGCCAAGATGAAAAAAAATCACTGTAAGCTTGATCGCAGCAATAGCCTCAAAACGTTGGCCTGTACTCAAGATTCTCTTCCCTCCCAGCCTTACAACTACAGATACTAATTTCACTGCAGAAGTAATAAAGGCGTAATTAAAGTGATGACAATAGGACCCAATAGACATATTTTTAAATCCCAGCCATAGCTGACAGCAGAAAGAAACTAAAATTATGCTCTTGGATACATCATTCTGTCAAAAAATGTAAGCAATAATAAATGTTCTAGGAAATATTCTAGGCAGCACAAATCTCAGTAGTAATAGAAGCTTCACAGCAACATGAAAGCCATACAGAGTTTGCCACAATCACTTCTTCATGCTGATGAAGCATCAGCAATGTCCTTCTGCACTCCTGCCCTGCTTCAACTTCAAGGTGGCTCCAAGTCATGTCCAACAAAAACTCAGAATGAGAGAAAAAGGAAAAAAGTAGTGAGGCAGTAAAGCTGCACAGAGTGTGGTTATCACCAAGTGATCACTCCCCTGGGCACTGAGCTCTACTCTGCTACAGACAAGGACATTGGATTGTTTTATGAATAATCTGTGCATGTATTTCTTGTGCAAGGACAAAAGATGAAACTGGCAGCAACACTGAAATGCTGTACAGTAGTTTCCAATAAGTAGTATGGTTCACAGATTCATTTTCTTTTCTTCAGTGTTCATGAGCTAATCAGATAACTCTTTCTGTTCTGAAGCTAAAAATAAACAAGCAAACACCATCAACTATAAAGCCCAAACATGTACCGCCTACTGTCAAATAAAATGATGAAAAGAATTCTGCTGGATACTCACAGCATACAAAGTCTGCATTAAAACAGACTCTGATTTTGTTGTTAGTGTCTAAACATTTCTTTGGCACTGTCCTAATATTTTGGGCCAGGCAGAAGCTGACAGCAGAGGAAAGAGATAAAAAAGTTTTTCAGAAGCATTTTTCTTTCTTTTGACATTGGACTGTCCATCCATCCACTGGACGTGACTAAAGATCTATGCAGAAATACCTCATTTTCATAAGGGAGTCACAAGAAGCAAGACAGGTATACTCTGCAAAAGGTGATACTGAATTAGGACAGTGCACGAGAAGAAAAGAAAATGAGCTTACAGAGCAATCCCAGGGACTTGATCATCCATGTTCTTTTCACACCAGCACTCTGACCCTATTTCACTTTGAAAAGGCACCTAAATCCAATCTCTGGAGAGCAATCAAATCCTTCCCACCCAGCCAGGTCACGTTAATGACATTCATGCTGAATGAGAACCTGCAGGTGATGGTATAGTTTAGTACATTTTCCCTGCAGGGATTGAAAACTGGTTGTGACAGGGGAGAGCAGACAAGCTCACCCAAAAGGCAATTTTCTGCAATCCCCTCCAGCTGACTTGTTTGTAAGGCACAATTTGTCTATTCATCATGGAGAAAGTGATTCACTCCTGTTACACAGGGATCTTATTGCACATAAACTATATGGGTTCTAACTGATAGCCTGTCAGAGACTACACTTGCTGGGTGGGTGACAAGAAGCTGCCAACTTGTCCTTCAGGGCAGTCTGTGTTACACACTTGGCAGTAAGGATGCATGGACACGTGAGATGCTGCCACAACAGCCCTGACACAAGTTTGAGGTACCCGTGAAAGCCTAAGTAGGTGTAGCAGTAGATTTGCCGAACACAGGTTTTCCCCAGGACAGAAATGATGTCCTGATCATCAACAAAAGCAGCTCACTGTCTTCAGGTATTATCACAAATGGAGAAAGAAGGAAAACCCCTTTGAATATTGAGCAGGCATTTACTTTACAGAACAGTCCAGCCTCTGATAACCTTGTTCCTTTCTAATCAGACCTACAGACAGTCAAAATGAGAGGAGTGGCAACACTGCCTTCCTGGAAGCCAATTTTGCAGCTGCACAAGATTCCAAACAGACACTGTTTGCCACATGCTATAATTCAACATAAAAGTATGTTTAGCAAAACTGAATAAATATTCATGACTCTCATACTCAGCAGGTACATCCAAGATGATAAACTGAAAAATCAGAAAAATAAAAGTACTAAGTAATTTTCTTAAAACAACAAATCAATAGTGTTTAAATTGATATAAAGAGATGCCACAGAGTAAATAGATTATCACACTGAAAGTGTCAAAACCCATGCATATTAAAAATAAGAGTCACACCAAGCTGTGGAAATAAACAATGAGATTTTACAACCTGTACAGTTGTTTCCAGCTCCCCTTCTTGTATTAGTGCACCTGTCATCTAGCATACTGTCATCATAGTCATATCGAGAGAAGATAAAATTTCTTTTTCTGAAACGTGTACCTGAAGATTCAAACATTGTAAATCTCTCTAAATATACTGCTTACACTCAGCAGAATCATGTGCTCAGGTACACCCCTTTCCAGCAGTGCTTCATATAAACTTTCAATCTGAGTTTCCCCTCCATTTCACACACTCTAACAGAGCCAATCACTATTTGTTACACAATGGAAGAACACATTAAGGATAGTCCTCAATCTTTGTTTTGAACACTAACATGGCCCAACAAAATAGCATCAACTACAATACCATTTTCTATTTACACAGAGAAATATATATCCTGTTCATATACCACATTTCTCTTTGGAGTAATTCTAATTTCCTAAAATGACAAGTTTACAAATATTATTGAAATTGCTCTGCATCATTAGCTTGCCAAGAATTTCATTTCATCAGAGTATCCAAGGCTAAGGACATGTCAAAACAGAGAAGTTAATCAACACACACAGCTTTCAGAGTGATACTCAACAAGGAATTATGACCTGTATCACCATGGAAAGACTATTCAATTGAGCATACAGCTCTCTATCAGCCCAGCATGAAGGAATAAACAAACCCAACACAGGAATTATTGCCTTAAATAAAATCAATCAAACCTACTTTGATATCATCATACTAGCAGCCATTATGACTATTCTCTTTTCCTATATTAAAAGGAAGAAACTCAAACTTATTGTTTGCTAGGTCACACCTTTAATATGATGTTTGCTTGAAAACATCTATTTCTTCTGGTGTCTTTTCAGTAGAAGAAATCTAGCCAGGCAGCAACATACATCAGAAAGCTCAAAAAGTCAAATCCTCTGACCATGGTAAAAATTAATTTAGGCAACTGAAAAATTTTGGGAAGTCTCTAGTGAGATGATGAACTTCATAAAGTAGAGAGTAAAAAGACCAAAAAGCATCAAACCCTCCAACTGCCTGGCCATCTTCTGGATTGAATTTCTGGAAACACAACCTATATGTTTATTTCTAAGCAGGCACACCAAGCAGAAATACACTCGTGGTATCTTCACAGAACTGACTGGTAAGTCTGAGCCATCAGCTGAAGGTGGTCTAATACAGAAATTGAAAAATGTAAATACAAGACCAGTTAGTATGAAGATGCTAGAAATTATTTCCACTGAAAATAGTAAAGACTCTGGCCTTCTGCTTTAAGTGCATTCCCAGAAGCATGCAGAAAAGCTGAGTGGGAGAAGGCCCTGCACCATCAGGTTGTCTAATAAGATTAATGCTTCTGCACCAAGTGTGCCAAAGCAGCAGTGTGCTCCTGGCAGTTTAGATGTGCTCCCAGTCATGCAGTGTGCATCCAGCTGGGAACTGACATAGGGCCTGGAGATGCCTTAGCCCTGAATTTCCATTCTTCTCCATCAGGCAGAATGCAAAGGCAAAGCAGCAGATGTACTTGTGCATAGACACATGCACAAGCAGTGGAAAGGATTGTGCCAACCACACTGATTATAATCAAGTATCCAACATCTTTTCTTGGCTACAGAAACTTTAAGTTAATGTTTATTTGTCCTGTGCTGATTTTTAATGTTTCACGAAAGATTAATGACACAGACACTCTGACAGGAATAATAGCTTGAAAGCTTTCAGCTGTTCTAATCCTGCTGCAGCATGTCAACTCTCAGAGAAAAAAAGGTGTCTGAGAAATTATGAGCCAAGGTTTTGTCTTCTCAAAGCAAACCCCAGAGCCTCCAGGGTAAAGATGGCTACAGCCTATCAGGGAGTTGCAAGAAGTTTTCTGGGAAGCAATGGTTAGAATACAAGATAGCCTCCAGTGCTTGAAAGGTAAACAATAACAAAGGAAAGGAAGACTACAATAAAATTAGGGCCTTGCATGCCAATTAGCAAAAGACATGAGCTCTAACTTTAGTGTGTGACAGGCTTTGTATTGTTACACTTCAGTGCTATGACTTGCATGTACAGCACTGTTATTATCTTTCTCCCTCTCACATATGAACTGTGATGTTTTATAGACTTACTTCAAGTCAGCTGCTAATAAATTAAATCCATTGTAAAGATGTCCCTCTACTGAAACTTTCTTCAAGTAAGAGTAGCTGTCCAGATCTGCAGTCAAGAAGTTTGTTACAAGAGCACCTAAGAAAGAGAAGTACATAGAGCAACTTGTATGTGTGTGCTCACTATTCTGACAGGCCTGGTAAAATAAACAGAAAGATAAAGATTCCCATCGCCAACAGGCTGTAACAGTGGAAGAAAACCCCAAACCAAACTTTATTATAAGTCTTACATCATTGTACCATGTTCACATTAAGAGCCTGACTTTTACTCTGAAGAACTCAGTCAAAAGCTCTTGGTCAAAAATTCTAAGAATTCACATTTACTAACTATTCTGGACTGGATGCATCTTGCCTCTCCCCCCACCTTACAAATTCTTTCTTGTCTTGCTTCACTTCCCTGATATATAACCCTAAAATTAAATACAAATTACATGGTTCATTTGTTTCTCTGTATAACATGTCTTGTCACTGCAATATATTCCCAATCCAGTACCATATGACAGTTACAAACAGATCTATTTTTACTTTAAAAAACCCCACAATGTGCTGTTTTGAGCATCCTCTTTGAAAGAGGGTTTTTTCTATTATTTCTCCTCCTCTGACTTATCAATGGGGAACAAGAATCTTTTAGGCTACCTGCAGCATAATCCAAGTTGCATTCCCTGACAAAGGTGTTTGAATACAAATATACACTTTAAGAAGTGTACTGTAATCTAAAACTAGCTCAATGCTTGGCTAATTTTTCTGCCTGTTAATTAGAATTACTTTCCAGAGGAAATGGTGCTGCTGCATAGCTCGTATGAATGTGACTTCAGGCTCTAGGCACTATATTTTGTTTTACTTATGCCTGCTTGATCAAGAAATCATTATCCAAGTCAAGTTCCTCACATATGTACTCAAACTCATCAGTTTAAAAATTTTGTTTACAGCACATAAACATTCTTTTTGTCCATAAAGCTGTGTTAAGAAAATTAATATTGTAATCATCACTATTTTACTGGAACATCAGGGCTTGTTTGTCCACTTCCTTTTTTGTTTCTTATTTCAACTCCTCCATACCTCTTCCTTTTGCATTTTTATCAATCTTTGGCTGCATGTAGTTTGTCAGGGCTGCCATCTTGCCTTTCTTACTGATTCCCAGCCATGTCCCTCCTTCTTTTCCCTCTTCCATATCCAGACCTAATGGAGTAAGTAAGAGTTAGGTTATTTAAATACATTAAAATTAAAAAATGTTTCAAACTTACAACATGTTTTCCTTAGATGTATAAGGAAGAAGAAAATTTCTTACTAGAAAGGCAACACCACCACCCTAATAATGAAAAAAACAAGGCCATGATTCCCCTATAAATCATATAAAAACACTCAAAACAGCAAGACATACATACCACTAAGGATCTCATTGCTGCTGTCCCAAAACTCGGCCGATTTGGATGGTCTGTGGTAAAATTCATCCCTATTAGCTGCTAGAATAAGCCTGTAGAACACAAGAGGAAAAAAGACACTATTACTTACAAATTGGAACTTCACAGTACAGGCAGGAGCAGAATCCAATTTTTTCCAGAGCATTAACTCATTTCAAGCATGAAACTATACTTTATCTTCCATCTCACCTTTATCACTCAGTGAAAAGTTCAACTGACATCTGACAGCAGCCTTCTCTCTCACTGTCCAGAGACAGTCAGCAAGTCCATCTTGTTGAGTGAATGAGGCAACTGGTGTTTTCAAAAAATAATACTTACAATAGAAGACACTGAATTAAGATCGCATAAGCAACCTTAAGATTCCTCAGCACAAAGTTTCAGCTTAATTAAAGAAAATTATTATTATTATTTTGAAATTATTTTTTTAAAAAGTGTTTTTCATTGGTAGAACATCCTCACCTGAGGAGCAGGTAATGGATTTGGCTGATCCAAGTAAAGGTAAAAGACAACTGTGACCCCAGGCAAGCCCTGTGTGGAGGCTCAGGGCAGCAGGTGACTGCAGACAGACCTGCACAGCTCCAGTGCAGCTCCCAGAGTCCTGCTCATCAGTACCCACAACATGACTTGCCTTTATTTCAACTGTGAGACAGTGAACGCTCCCCTTCTCTCCAGTTATGTTGCTTAATTTAATTTTAATGAAATGCTATCTTTCAAAAACCTGCAGATTTTCTTAACCAGTTTTCCATGACCTCAGTTTTCTTCACTGTCAGTTCCTCCTTACCAGCTGCATCTCAATTACAGCTGCACAGTAGAAGACAAGTTTGCTACTGGAAACTGAAGACAGACCATACAATTTTAATTCTAATTTTTAGCCACAACACACAAGAATCAATTCCAATGACATCTCATTACTTTGTTTGGCATTCAGAGGTACTTACATTTTCTGCAGGTTTCTGAACTTTCCTGCAAATTCATCTCTTCCCTAACACAGTATTTTAAAAGAGGACTGCAAGGTACAAGTTGCACATTAGAAATACTACAGAAAAATAATCATAATCAACCACAGAGAAACTAGAAAGACCTGACACTTCAATGGCATCCTTTCTGTAAGGTAAGTGCTTAATATTTCGCCCAACAAAAATAACATCTGTTGGAAAGCAAACTGTATGTACATTTTTATCTTTCCAATGTAAATACAGTATTGTTCCTTTCAAACTTACATGATTTCTCTTCTTCTAGCTGATTCTAGTCTTTGAGCTATAGGCTTTCTGCTGGTTTACTATATTTCTGTCATCTTACTTCAACATGCTCCATTAACAGGATGCAGCCTCCTTTCACAGATTTTTATTTAAATTAGTATCTCCACTGTTAAAAAATAGTTTGCCTGAAGTGCACTTCTCATCTCCTGAAGCTTCAATTATACTTTGCCTTCAATAATTCTTGACATGAAACTACATAATTTCTATTACATGAAACTTCGTCGTTACTATTTCTTTATAGTATCTAAATACTAAAAATAAGCAGTCTTTTTTGTGTGATTGAATAGTCCCCAATTCAAGTTAATGCAGACCTCTAAATTTAGCACAAGGCTAGTATACAAAAGCATAATAATAAAAACATCTTTATTTTGTCATTTATGAAACATAACTATAGTGAAAAGGAGCAATATTAAGTGACCTTTATCTTCTAATAAATTGCAAAAAGCCTATTCAGCTATTTTTATAGCTGAAATAATTCAACTGTACTAGGATTTATGTATTAAGATTTATTTTAATATTGAGAGAAATGAAAACATGAGAAATCATTCCATTAAAGCAATTTCCTACAATGCAATTCAGCTCCAGAAAAGAGCCTGTGATTATAGCTTTGAAGCTTGAAACATTAATTTATTTGTAAGATGCACACAGTACTATTTAGAAAGATGTAAAGGCAGCATATTACCTCTGACAATAATAATGGACTACAGTAAAGTGCTTGTTACACTGCACTAAACTTTACCACAAACAGGCCCCAAGAGGAAAAACAGAACCAGCTGCAAATGTACAGGAAGATGGATTTGTTAGCGTGTCACAAGGGCTCTTTGCTTAATTAGGTGCTCAAGAAAATCGACCAATACATTGTTCTAGAAGCCAGAGTCTACCTGGATGGAAAACTATCCCAGGTGTTACAGAGAGCATGTTTTAGCTTGGCCATTTTCTTCTAGCCAGTAAACTCAGTCAATGACAAGCTGTTTGTCTTTTCAACTTTTAATGCCTATTACTGACACTTTCTTTCAGCTAGAGATGCAAAGCAAAGAATAGTAAGGAAAGTTTAATTGCATGCTTCGTGATGGACAAAGAAATTAGTGTCTGCAGGTACAGGAATCCCCTTTTGGATGGGAAAACTGTTCCAAGACCTCACTGTGAAATAAACAGAGCTACAGCACAGTGATGCTTGAACTGTCAAGAAAAATCACCCTTAGCAAGAACTTGTAGAGAGATGTCTCACTTGGTCCAATGGCTATAACACTGCTTGGAATTAAGAGGGCTGGTGTTAAGGGAAAAAGAAAGGACTGAAGTTATGTATCTGATGTTAAAATCTGACACCAAGAACACTGTGGCCTGGCATTTATCACCTTAACAGGTAGCTCAGAGTGATCTATCTCAGGTATAGAGCAAGGCACTGCTTAACAAAAGATAGAGAGAAGGTTAAATACAATTAAATACTCCTGAATTTAGGCCAAACATCTCAAAAGCGTTGTCCTATTCTGACGCTGACAGCAAGTTGTTTTCTGATATGAATTAATAATTTCAATCTTGATGCAATTTTTTATAGCAAGCAAACTACTCTAAGTTCTACTTTTAAATATTGATCATGGCAGAAAGTTCACTTGGCAAGCAACTGCAGTTTACATCCAAAGGATTTTCCCAAGAGGCATCAAATTGATGAATCTGTCTTTCGCTAACTACCAACACAAAGAAAGTCAGTCCAAATAAACGGATATATTAATTCAGCACCAGTCACATCATAAACAAAATCCCTTTTTAGTCAGGCTCCAGATGCAGAGAGGAATGCACTCTGGACAATTGAGGTTTCCATTCTCGTTTCCTCTCTTTCTATAGAATGGCATCTGCTTCTTAATACAAGAGGACAAGAAAACAAGTCAGTGAAAGGCACAACGATTTACTGAGCAGACTGACTGATGGTTTCTGGATGAATACCAATACTTGTACCCTACAAAGTAATATGGAACCTATACAGTATATATAAACACAGCAATAAACCTTCCTCGTCTGTTTACAGCCTGAAGTGCTTGCTGTCTTTTTATTACATACTCAGTGTACTCAAAGATACTGATGTTGGATATGAAATTTAAAAAGGACAGGCTACAATGAGAGAGAAAATGATTACAGGATGTTTAATACTTTGGAAACTCACTGCATGACATCGAGAAATTCTTATAAACTAAACTAGAAGCCTGCAAGCTTATTTTTTCTTCAATTTTTGTCTAAACATTTCATACACATTACTTAGTTTATTGCCTACAGTTTTAATTGCAAGCAGATTTTGGGGAGGGGAAAGGCTAGGACACTTATTAGAAGTTCCTTGGTTGCAAAGTGGAAGCCTTAAACGTATCTACCACATTGAAAGCAGGGGACAGCTACAACTGTGATGCCCAACAAACAGGATTCCCCTTAGTTTATATAATAAAGTAGAAGGCAGGACTTCCGAACACTGAAGTACAATATTTAAAGGACTTAGCACGACAGATCACCAGCAAAAGGTCCATGATTACAAAGCCCAAGACTTCTGATATAATCTAAAACCAAAGGATTCTAAAAAGACTACAGTAACTCCTCCAATGGGGAAATACATGAAGTTAGACACTACAAAAGCACAATTGAACACATAATACTGATTTGAGTTTGTAATTCACACATTGGCTACAAAAAGGAATTGTGTAAAATATTACAGAAGCAAGTCTGTTTTAACTACAACCATCTTACCTGTATGCATTTTTTGAAACTGGCCGTGGGTCAAATTTGAATAGAAGGATGCACATTGAAGAACTGCTGTTTAAATCTTGTTTCTTCCACAAAGGCTCAATGCAAGGTCATTCTGTAATAGCCTAAAATGGTAATAAAGATTAGCTATTACACTGCAAATTATAAAAAGAGAAACTTGTTGCTGTGCTGGACCTTAAGGATTGGAATGTACTGACTAATAGCTCACAATACAAATACATAAATAAAATACAGCTTCCAAAACAGAATAGTTCTAAAGACTAATTTACTAACCAAATTCTTACAGTAGTTCTTTCAAAGTTATGCCTGGCTGGTTCAGATTTTTAGGGAAAAAACCTGCATCAGGAAAATATTGACAAAGTCTAGAGTGCTAGCACTACATGAAAAAAACACTGTTATGCAATTTTCTGCTCATTACCAATAAAGCACCTTTACTTTTTTTCCCCTCTCTTAAGGAAGGCAAAATGCTTCTTTTAGAATAAAGGAGAAAATAAGACTCAAACTGTTGAAGAAGACAGAAAAAGCCTCATTAAAGACACAGATCTGCAAATAAAGTATAACTTAGGCCAAGCTACTATCAATGTCCAGGAGATATTATTATTGTTTAGCATTGGGTAAAAGGTCAGCTACAACCAGAAAAACTATGGACATTTTGTGTCCAGAGTTTACATTTTGATGAGGAGTTTCCAGCACTTGTGCTATATTTAAAATTCTGGCCATGCAGACGGAATGACAAATGTGCTTTCCATTTCAAACCAACAAAACAGCTTTCAAATATTTTGTGTTGTCCAATTAACATTTCTCTGGTAATAAAACTGCAGCCTGATCTTTACTTTTTGTGGCTGCTCAAACAATTATTGGAATGCCACCACCCGATGATACACAACCATTTTTATTACTGAGAGCTTTTGCCATGCAAGGACTTTCAAGGTAAGTCAAGGGGAGAGGGAGGCAGAATTCAACACCACAACTCTAAGGACATCTGAGCAACCCAACGACTGAGAAAACTTCTGTACAAAACCCAGGATTTTTAACCGTACTTTCAAGATATGTAGAAAGCATCTCTCTTGCTCTTTAATTGCTACATAATTTGTCATAAGAGGTATCAGGAAATGGATCATCTTGACTACATTCACATTACCAAAAACAAAGCTGCAAGTGCAGCATTTGTACAGATTTTTTCTCAAATTAACAGCTTGCCCATAGCTGCTGGCTCCTGTTAAGTCACAGTTCAGCACTACAACCAGCCTGCTGTTGTTGTCATAGCACAAGTTCAGTCTTGCAATGCAATATCCTGCAAAGAGACTCTTCTGCTGCAGGACATGAAATAACTCAAAAAGAGGTGCAACACTCCTGACATGCTTGACAAGAAAATTAGTGCACGGGAGCATGTGTGTGTCTGTATATATATAAATATACCTCAAAGTATTTTAAATTCTGTTTGCTGACAAAAGGAATTTCACTCCCAAGCTGACTCATAATCTATGAGCTAAGAGCAGCAATAGCAGAGCTATCCCAACTATTTTGTGTTAAACAGGTTGCACAATTAAAAACTGTTGGCTTTCTTTGCCTCTATCAAGTCAATCCTAAAATAACTGCCTTAGAAATTCATCATAAAATGAAGATGCAATCTTGAATTTTGGATAACTGATTGACTAGCCAGGTCTTTTAAAAGACCTATAGCCAGCTTTATACAGAAAATCTAACCACTTTTGAGAAGGTGATATGCCCCGCCTCAGACTTCTATTGCTGAATTTTCAGTGGACTGCAACCATACTGGACTTGTACTGCCAATACTGGAAGACTTGGATCTTCTATACACAGACTATTTCAGAAACAACACTCACAGCTCAGAAGAGATCACCTTCAAATCTGTGGGTTTAGAGGTTCCCATCTACAGCACTACTGTGAGTATGATGGGGAATCCTACAAACTTTTTTTTGTGGCAAAGTGCAAAGAAGCTCACTTGGTGAAAGCAGGGATATAAAATACAGTTTTAATGACAACTGTCACTGAGTACTCTTGCTGACTATGGAGATATGGCTGCTAGGTGCCTTGCCAGATAATTAAATGGATTACTTGATAGAAAACTGTTTGCAATTAATCACTCATAATACCACTATTTTAATAAACCAGTTTCAGGCTCCATCAGCTGATCTATTGAGCTCCCTTCAAATAATCAAGTAGGTCCTGCTGTTCATGCAAAGTTACTGGCCAGCATAAAGATTAAACAAAAACTGCCAGTCAGAAAACAACTGCAAAATAAGTTTGCAATATTCATCACAATTAACTAGAAGGACAAATATTTAGAACACTGCAGTACCTGTCTAGAATCACAGTCATTACTATTAGGTACTACTGCTTTGACAGAAGGCTTTTTGTCACGTCATGAACCTTGCCTGATATTATTACAGTTCTTTAAGTTACATTTATGCTTTTATTAACCCCAAATATCAAACCAGCATTTTTTATCTCAGGCTCCACCTGCCGGCCTTGAGACAAGCATAAACGTTTATAGGTCCTATATAAACAGTCCAACTTTTTTTTTTTTTAAATTTAGACGGAAGTGTTTAAGGCAGATAAAACAGAGCTATCCCTTAAAATAGCAGCAACACTTAACTGGCAAAGGAGGCAAGCAATGTATTTTGGTACCTTCTTTGATTAAAGCTGACATTGCACTTGAAACACCTGTTGTGGATATTACCCTTAAATTCTTAAATAGAAGCATACTGTAAGTCAGACTCAA
Organism: Ploceus nigricollis; assembly: GCA_013399945.1. Lineage (NCBI taxonomy): Eukaryota > Metazoa > Chordata > Aves > Passeriformes > Ploceidae > Ploceus > Ploceus nigricollis. Next base: position 2,267,588 of record VXBC01010659.1, read on the forward strand.
ATTCGGATATTCTGAAATTTATGATAATTAACAAAACACTAAGAGGAAAAAAACTGAAGAGAGGCTGTCATAGGTATTGTAAGTACATAAACATTCAATCAAAAAGTCTTAATACAGGTGCCATTCTTTCGAGCCCATACTCACATAAAAGCTGCTGCTGCAACCACGGGGATGAGAGGAGCATGTTGCACAGAGCTGGAGCTGCAAAGCACATGTACTCAACTCAGCCTCCTCCTCACTCGGCTGAGTCCCCACAGACCGAGGAGAAGGTGAAAAAGATTAGGCCAGCACTGACTTCCACTTGCAACTTGATCCTACAGCAACTCCAAAGCTAGATCAAAAGCTGATTTTCAAGCTTCATTTCTGCAGAAAATATGTTTTTAGAACCATCCTCAGAGATGCAGAAGGTGCCATAGTTTAAAGAGCTCAAATAGAAAAGACTAAGTTGTGGTATAACACTTGCTTTCTGATTTTCTTTTTGAGGAGAATACAAGCCAGAATATACACACTATGCAACATGGCAAGGTCTGCAGGAAGGGGGGAGAAATCATCTGCTCTCGGTTGGAGACAGTGAAGACTGCTCTTTGAATAATGAGCTTTTATAAATTCTAGTTTGCTTATTCCTAGTCAACAAGACAACAGATACCAAGGATGACATGATAGCAACAATCTCCTATTTCTGTAATGTTTCTAGTTTGCTGTCCAACTTACGCCTAATACACACAAACCAGCTTGACAAGAACCACAAACATCCTGTAATTAAGCGTTCTGCTCCAAATGGCACCGCTAATTTGGAAATGACATTAAAGTAACTAACATTCTTGTTCTGTGCTACAGTACTCTGTTAGACAGCACAGTGTGTTGTTTTGCTCATTTGAAGGATCTGTTAAAAGCCCGAGTGGATACACGCCAGCATAAGGTAGCATTTAGAGGGACTTTCAGGAGACCCAAACGTGATAGATTGTCTATGTTCTTTTCATAGGGTTCTATCATCATTTGGTTGATTAGAAGCAATCAGTTCACAATTTGGCATAAAACTATTTTACCCTTAAGAATTCCCAGTAGCAGGCTTTTAAAAAGGAAGCCATTTGTTATGTATTTCGCATTCACAAATGAAGCATCATAAATAACATCTGTCAGTTACCACAGTGATCTCAACTGCTTCTCAACTCATCCAAAACTATTGTTTAGGTGCAGTCGAAAACACCGTTAAAAAACATTATTCACTGGAATATGCTAGTTCTATGTACTACAACAATAACTTGTGTTCAGCAGAGCACAGAACTATTTTACTGTCTCTTTTGAGTATGTCCAAATGAAACGGAGCCCTACAGTCCTCAAATGCCCATAGAAGTGCCATAAAAGTTGATGTATTTTCTTCCACTACTGAAATGAGGTTTTTAATAACGAACTGTAAAATCATCAAAAATAAGACGTGCTTGATTAGTTCTTAAAAGCAATCTATTTTTCTCCCTCAGAGAAAAGTGTCTCCTGGATGCATTTTTAAAGCATTTTACTGTTTCATTTTTGCACTTCCCTTGTGTACCACATGCTCCACTGCAGCAATACTAATAACTACAGATGAAGTGGAATAGATGGATCTATAATTTGATGACTTCCAGGTTGTTCCCTGTGAAGAGCATTTGTAAGTGACCCAGGCTTTGTAACCCTACCAAGGTGAAGAGTCAGTCTTCCCTGCAAGAGACAGCAATGCAAAAGTACAACCCTTAAGAAACACAGAAAATAACATGTAAGGTGAATGGCACTCCCAAGTTTAAGGGGTTAATTTTATTTTCAGCTGCTTGATTTCTCTCTGGCATTTTACTAGATTAGGTCCACTGTACAGCTCCCATGAGAAACAAACACCAGTAAACATAATCTTTCACCACATCATGTTTTAGCAACATTTACAAGAATTGAGTAAAACAGCCTTTGCCCAGTTAATTAAGAGCACAATCAGCAACGGATCTGCAGACTCAGAGCCTTTTGCAGGGCTTGTTCCTTAAGATAAAAGCTGTATTTTTAGCTTGTACAGTTCTTAGGTTTTCTTCAGGGAGGAACCACCAAAAGACATTAGTAGTTTTCACTGTCTGTGACTATTTTTTGACCTCATAGGGTCACATTAAAACTTAATTTAAAAATTACTTTATTACTCTTCTACACTTACAATTACTCCTGTACGTGACGCAAGTACCAACCAGCCACCATCCACGCAGGAATGAAATGTCATCCCATAACCAAAGAAAACAGGTGTGAACTGACACCTGAAAATATCCCCAGAGGTGCTGCTGGATAAATTTAGGATAAAAACCTTAAGCAAATGGCGCTCAGGAGCAGCACCTTTCTTGGCGGGGAGGGCCGGGGCTGTGGCGGTGGCCAGGAACGGCACACACAGCCCCCAAAACAGGAGCCCGGCAGCTCCTGGAGGATGGTGGCAGCTGAGGCGGCCCCGGGCTGTGTCCGAGTCCGCCCCGCAGGCACTGTAACCCCCGGCCCCTCACTCCCTCCCTCCCTCACTCACCCAAGGCCGCCGCACTGCCCGTCCCCCGCACCGCTTCCGGAGGGCGGCCGGGCCGACCAGCACCGCCCCTCCGAGGGCCGGGCCCGGCTCCTCCTCCCGCCGGCGCTGCCGGCACCGACACCTTCCCTGTGCCCCTGGCCCGGGGCCCTGCAACTCCGCGGGCTGTGTGCGAGGGGCCGGTGCGGCACCGCCCGGCATCCCCCAACGCACTGGGGAGTCATCTCACAGCGCTTGAGCTGCTTCTTGGCTGCCTCAGCCTGCTGCCAGCGTATCTGGTTTCAAGCTGAGACGAGAAATTCGGGTAGTAGAAAAATTTTTTTCACTGTTAGGGTGGTCAGGCACTGGAATAGATTGCCCAGGGAGGTGGCAGAGCTGCCATCCTTAGAGGTGTTTAAATCTGTTAATGTGGTTTAGTGGTTTATAGAGGTTACCGTGGTTAATGAGGTTGGACTTCATGATCTTAAAGGTCTCTCCTCACCTTGCTGATTCTATGATTCTATGGAGGTGTGAAATAAAAACATTACATGCCTGATCTGAGCTTCACAGTGCTCATACCTCTGAGGACAAACAGACCCAGGCTGCTGACAATTGTAGTGGGTTTGATGCAGCTGCTGACCCCTCAGAACAAGGCCCCTGTGTGGGATGCTGTTCCCCTGACCACCCTCAGCAGAGACTCTGCTTCCAGGAAGGCCCCAAAGTCACTGAGCCCTGAGCTTGCAATGGGATGAATTCCAGCCAGAACAGCTTTCCTGAGAATTGAGGAAAACACAAGTGACAACATCAAATTTGCTTTCAGTTATTTGCACAGCATGATCAGAACTGATAACCAAACATTTTGTAATTTTACCTAGATCTGCAGATTTGGGTTAGGATTGGATCTATGTCACCTTTTTGTCCTACTAAAATATTATTATTTCATTTTTCAAACAAAATCTCAAACTTTGTTTCTGACTTCTTTTTTCATGGGTGGCAATAGAGGGTTTTAGTGGAGCCTGTAAATTACAAAATGTTTTACAGTGAAGCCTGTAAGGAAACACCGTAAAAGCCTGGAGTATTCTTCCAGGTTCTAACACAAGATGTGAAACAGTAATTAAAAGAATTCCCAAGGGTCTATGGATGTGTTAGGTGGCTTGTCAGGCAAAACCTTTTATCCTGGATACAGAAAACCTGAAGTCAATTGTCAGGTTTAGCACTGCTTTGGCATATGACATTGAGCAAGTTCACCTCAATGCTTTCCTTCTCCATCATCAACAATGGGATGATCACATTGACCTTTGCAAGGTCTCTTGAGATCTACTGATGAAAATTACTGGGTGAGTGTATGTATGATCATCATTCTTTGTACTACTGCTTCTGAAACACAATAATAGATTGCAGTTATTACCTTGAGACATATAAACCTAGAATGTATTAATGTTTTCAGGTACAGAGTTGTTATTTAAAGCAGTTATCTGGTGACTAAATAGACAAATTATACAAATCTCTGTTACACTGAAATTGGTAAAATGCATGCACATTAAATGTAATGTATTGTTCTTTTTGGCACTCTGTTTGAGTCTTAAGGTATAGATTCATCACTGTGACCAAAGATTGTTTAGCTTCTATGCTCAATTCTCATTTAAAATCTGCAGATGATAATCTGCATATCTTCAGCAGCAGTCATGTCTATGGCAAGAAAAAAGTGTCCATGGGCTAAAAATTGAATTGTGTTTTTTACTGATTTTTTTATATTTTTAATACATATGGGAAGTAAGAATAAGTTCGGAGTAATTTAAAAAGCCTTTTAGGAGGTTGCACGAAAGAGTCCACTGCAAGAATTTGTGAATACTGGATTTGGTGGCCATTTTGACTCCTCCTTTTATTCTTGTGTCTACCTTTTGTTCTGCCTAAACCAGCTTGGTTATTGTTGCCCCTTCTAGACCCTGTCCTAGGGGATCAGTGTATAGCTCCCATTGTTTGTCAAACTTGAATAGACTGATCCCAAGCAGGCTCTGCTTCTGTAGCCACTTTAAGAGAGTGGTACTGTCAGGGCAGAACCTCTCTGCGAGAAAGCTAAAATACAAGCAGAAGCTTAATGAAAGGCTTGTAGAATTGTCCTGAGTTGGTTTCAAAAACTAAAAGAGAAATAGTCCTGACATTTGCTTAGAGTTTGTTCTTGGAGTCCTGGAATGCACATTATTTGGAATGCATAAAACACCCTTTAGATGGATTAAATATCTTTTCCCTGAGAGGTCTCAAAAAGCAGCTTTAGAGAGGAGACACCAGGGACCCTGACTGTTTTCTAGAAATGGGTTCTTGCCCAGATCTAGTTTAATACCTCTACCAATTGTCTAGATGATGGAAGATATTAGTAAATTTTGTAGCCTAATAAATGAGTGGATAATTCACAACTGTTTACAAAATCATCTGATGTGGCATTAAGTCATCCCAGTCCAGTAAATTGCATTTTTAATATAATAAAATGTGAGGAAATGCATCTGGAAATAAAGAATGCAGAGATGGGGCTAGAATGGCAAAAAGTACCTCAAAAAATAATTTAGTTGTTAGTATTTCAGTGTGACCTCTCAGGATAATACTGTGGTAAAATGGACTACTCTAACCATTTACTGTATAAAATACAGAATATATAGGGGAGACAGGGGAGTGACATTGTCTTTGTCCACAGCACAGGGACATTGCTGCACCATTTCTGGCACCCACCGTTAGGGAGGGAGGAAAACCACAGGAAATTATTCGAAGGAGGAACATAAATGAAGGGGATAACACGATATAAAACAGGGGCGCAGCAAGCTCAAGCCATTCAGGTTACCGAAGACAAAGCTGAGAGGCGACGATGGCAGCGCACAGACCACTGCAAACGGCGAGAAGGTCAGGTTAGACAAATCCATGCGGATCGCGTGCCAGCATTACCTGGCTGCCTGCACCTGACGGGCTCTCTGCCACAGCATTTCAGCCACCAGCTGGGCCCGCCGCCCCCGGGCGAAGAGCTGTGCAGGGTGGCGTTCATTCCCGAGCGCAGAAACCCTC
>VXBC01010659.1:2273792-2378972 GCA_013399945.1 Ploceus nigricollis
CCTTGAAGCCAGTAGCAGCAAGGAAAATAAGCTGAGGACAGAGAAATAAAGACGGAGATGGTGAGCAGATCGCTGGGTTGGGGGGAATGAATGAGGTTGCCAGGCTATTTTCTGTAAGGTTCTTGCAGGGTGTAGTACATTTTGTAGCATCACGATTCCGGGCTAGACTTCTTTGTCTGCTAAAGGTTGCTGGTTCAGGTTTAACAGCGTTCATCAGTTTATTGTGAGATGCGCAACGAGGAGTAGATGTATGCGAATGCCTGAATTACATACGCAAGCCACACACACAAGCAAGCCCTAAACAAACCATCATTGTAATAATCCTGCAATATGATGGGCAGCTCGTGTCATGGAGGGAAGTCATTGCTCAGGTTATTTGTGGCATGCATGGGAGATGAGTCTCTTCGTAGCAAAGACCAAACAAAATTAACCTATTTTTTCACACACGCGACATCCATTACACACTTAAAAGCCAGAGTTAGGGGTTATTTTTTAATTTTTGCTTTCCCTGCAATATTGAGGTCCACGGTTAAAATCTGACGGTTGTAGAAGTTGAAAAACTCTTTGAAATGTTCACTTCTAGTGAATATGAAATAGTAAAGACTTTCTTGCTTTTTCTCTTTTTTTTTTTTTTTCATGAAGGCACTTGTTCGTGTATGTGAAAGGGGGAATTCTTACAACATGCACTTTGCTTGTTACGCTGTACTGTTGTGCCTTTAGGTAGGTCACAATGCAAAACGTGATTCATAGCGTGTTAAAAAAAAAGCTCTAAGCAGATTTTTTTTATCAAGTGAAGACCTGTTATCGTACCAATAGCTTAAACCCTAAATACAAGTTTGGCGGGCGGGGGAGGCGGGAAACAGCCCTCCTGATTTGTATTAATGGGAATGCTTTATGGCAAAAAATCCTGCTTCTAAATGACAGAATATTGACGTTGCCTGATTGTAACTTCCTGTGGATAAGGTACTGCAATCTGCTGAATACACTAGTCCTTTAAGGCTCCATAAATTTAGACATATTTTGTTTACAAAATTGTGTAGCACTTCATGGTGCAGTAGTAAAATCTGAAATTTTAGTGATTTTAGAAATTTTGCAAGGCACTGCAAAAGAGAAAATATGCAGCCTCGTATTAAATCTATGGAAAAAAAGGAAAAGGTTTGTTGTAATAAAGTAATACAGGGTATGCCCAGTGACTAAAGTAACTGCAGGGGCTGGAGAGTTTGGAGTTTGTATAGAAAAAATAAGTGGTGAACTATGCTGGGGTCTTCATCCTGCAAGGTATTTGGATGGATGATTCTTAAATTTATTTTAAGCAGCATCTCTGTCAAGTCTTGTCTGAAATATTTAAATTATATGCTCCATTAGGCAAATGGGTTTATCTTCCCATTGCTTGGCTAAAGGAATGCATTTGGAAGGCAAGAACAATAGTTTGACTGCATGGTTCATCCTTGTGTATTGTTCAGAGATCATAGTTTGAATTCTATTTGACATTGCTGATCTTTATAAAGTGGACTTTGTTCATTTTATTATTATGCCATAGTTGCTGTCAAATAACTGAATTTCAATTTGTATAACCATAATTTTGATGTACTATTTGGCTAAAATAGATGGAAAATATTTCCCTTCTTTGAATTTCATCTATTAAATTCAAAATCTCTGCAATTGATTTCAGTTTCAGAAAGTTCTTAATATTGGAAGAACCAACAAGAGCTACAAACAGAGGGAGTTTCTCATTTTATTGAGTTAGGACTCTGTACTAGAAATGGCAAAATTCCTGCCTTTTACTTCTACTTCAAATTTTGTACTAACTGTAGTTTAGATTAGATATCTTGTCTTGAAGACCATCTGTATGCATATTACAGTTATATAAAACTAAGCTTCTGTACTTGATTTTATGTAATGCAACACGTTATATCTGCAGTGCTTTTGGTGGATCTTGGGTAGTGTCAGAATTGATACACTGCAAGGAAAACCTGTTAGAATTCTTGTGCTACCGAGTTTATAGTTTGTTGGTCTTAATATTTTATTATGTGAGTATAAATCATTGACACAGACATTGTAAACAAATGCTGTAGCAGCTAAGTGTGATTTTACATTTGGCTTGTGTCTTTCCAGTTTAACCAGAGTATGACAGTATTCTGTCAGGTGTGGGAGCATCCTAATAGCCATCATAGTTACCTTCAAAGCACTTAGGTCAATTTTTTTACTTTCTTGTCTGTCTCTACAGAATAAGGAGGAAAAGGCCAACTCTAGGGTTACACCAATCTAAATAGGGAAGGAATTTCACATGTGTTGTACGCAGTTACCTTATTCAGACTTCATGTGTGTCTCCTGGAAATTAGCAATGAGATTTTAAGGATTAAAATCCACCTATTTCTAGAAAAAATGTTCTTTCCATAATGCAAGACATTTAGAGTATACATGTAACTTGACAAACATATTTTCTTCACAGAAGGGCATTAGAGGTTTCATGGGTTTAAGCATTAAAATAAGAACAGATTTTCTTAAATTTCAGGTAGGATGTGGTCTACCTATATAGTTACTTGAAGCAAGGCAGGTAACCACCTGAGCATCTGAGAAAAGAAGCAGTCAACTTAGATAATGAAGTGGCTTTTACTTCCTTCAGCTAACTTGTGTAAAACAAAGCCAGCCCCAAAAAACTGCGGTGCAAGTGCTTTGTTCCCTGTTTGTCCTTTTCACTCCTACCCTTGCATTTCACAGGCAGTCCAAAACAAACTGAAAAGCTACTTCTGGTGCAGTCTGCTGAGGTTCTAGAGGTCTACATTTTCTCCATTAGCTTAGGTCATATTTGTTTAAGTAGTATGTAAGAGAAATCCAGTTATTTTTGTGACTGGTTTTGTCAACATTCTAAGAACAGACAGCTTAATTTAGTAATATCCAATCTTTTGAAAGCCTGACAGTCAACCCTCTGGCATTCACAATTTCAACTAGCATTTGGTGTGTTGTCTGTAAATGGCTAATCATTTAATAGTAAGTGGACAGCGTCTATTAATCCTTAATTTATTTACAGTGATCAAACAAAACAATATTTTGGAGTCCTGATGAAATTCATTGATTACCACTGTTTCAGGGTAGTCTGACATTTTGACCCACCAAAATGCTTTTCTTGGAATATCAGTTCATCTTATGGATTAAAAAATGTGTGAGATACCCAGTAGGAATGTATATATGGGTGGCATTTTAAAATATTTTAACCTTTTGTAGAGAATGCTTTGATTTAGTTAATGAAGCTTATATCTAGTTACTCCTCATTCCTACAAAGAACTTATATTTTCTTACAGTGTTGTCATTACTGGGAGCTTACCATTGTTGGAACGAATGCGTCTTTCTGAAAATAATGAATCTTAACTAAGGCAGCATTATACCCTTGAAGTGACTGGCTTAATTTTTTTAACAGATTACTTTATCCAATTCTGTACAAATTGACGCTGCCTTTGTCACATATATATATATACACATTTTTATGTACTTTGCTTTGTAGTTACGTGCGTTTTGTTCCATCTAGATCAACATCTCTGTGAAAGACTTGATTCTGCAACTCTTAATGCTCTATATAATCAACTCATGTTAATTACCATGAGATAAGTTGAGTGATTTTTTGACTATAGTAAAATATATATTTTGACTGTATGTTTAGAAAGAGTAAAATTGTAATATTCAGATCACAGATTCCAGACTAAGTGGTCCAAGAAGGTAGTGCTCATCCATCACTTGCATAGTGGTGATGCTGCTGCTGGCAGTATTACAAGGTACTGAGATCCATTGGGAGCATACGGGCCGGGTTGTGCCTCTGTCTCGCTCTTCAGTTTATATTGCACTGGGAAGACCTTTCTGTTCCTGAGCTACATGCAGTATGCTTCATCTCTTCAGATATGATGGCTTTCTTAGACAATTTGGGATTTTTGTTCCATAAGGTCCTTGACTGGGTTGTCAAAATCTTCTGTGTATGCTTCAGTTGATGTTATTTATAGTTATGCTTTTTCTGCATCTCAGAGCACATGCATTTTGTTTCAGAAGCTGCGACAGGGTTTCCATGAGATACTGTGCAGATATACACCAGTGCACCACTAATCTATTAGCTTCTGATTTGTAGGTCAGGGAGGAATTGAGATTTTGCTATCTAAGCAGTATCACCTCTTTGCTGCTTCAGTGCTTACGTGACATCTCAAGTTGGCTGAAAATTAAAAGGACACTGTCAAGGTATCTTTGACAATTTCATTTTTATTATTTATTTTGTTTGCCTTGTTACTGCTGTCATAAGCCATTGGAAACTTGAAGTCTAGTGTCTTAGCAACAGGCCTTTGTCTTCCAGAACAGGTACTGTTTAGCTGCTTATGGTTTATTTAAGAGTTGTGAAGCATTTTCTGTCTTCTGAAATGCAATATTGAATTACAGCTTAAATATTGCAAGCAAGCAAGAGGAAAGAACTGAATAAATCAGTTTGGGGTAAGTTCTGACATTTTGTTATTACACTAAACTCAAAATATTTATTATTTTCCTTATTTCTTTCAGAATCTAGTAATTTGGAGTCTAGAATTAGGCATCAGTGCTTTTCCTTGCATTATTATCCTTGAGAGTGGACTTTTCAGGGGATAGGTACCAAGACCTGCATTCTGGTTGGATATAGTTGGAATTACCTGATGAAGTAATCTGTATAAGAATTCTCACAGGTGCAGTGATATTGACTGATTGAGGTGCTGAGCAGTAGTTTTACAGGAGCTGGGCTTTGTATATCACAAAGGCCTTTTTTTCTGCTCTAAGCTTAGTTACCTTCCCCTCTTATTTCTGCTCTCATAAAAGGAATGATCATGGGTTTTTTTTGTACAGAAAAATGTTATCCTAACTTGTTCTGTATGAAAAAGTGTTTTATTAACTGATCTACATTGATTGCAATGTAAAGTCAGTGAAACTAGACCTACTGTTTCCAGTAATTTAACTGCCTCTTCATCTGTTCTGGTGGTGGAAATTCTACCCATGAGTTAGAATGCTTCCATGGAAGCTTCTTATTATGGTAAATGTTCTCTGTTTAATTTGGGTTATGTAGTGATAAAATTTTAAGTAACTGCTATTCAGACCAGTGATAGAAGTGATGGCACAGACTTTTTTACTGGATTATCCTGTTGGTGAGAAACTGTATTGTGATGTTTCACTATCAACAGTGTCCATGGCTACTGGATTCACAGCTTGATGAGAGCTGAATGTATATAATGAAATTGGATAGTCTAATTTTTGCAGGTTTTAAAGGGGAAAACTATAATCTTTTTAACAGTATGCAGAGTAGCAAAGCTTGCAGAGATTGCCCAGAGGAAAGCAAATTGCAGTGTGACTTAAAATACGGTTCATGAAGTGCTGACTGTCTTGGGGAAGGAGAATCTCAGGTGTGAGATCACTTAAGTTGGGGTAGCTACAATAACTTCAGGCATGTCGATTAGATGCCTGATCTAGAGAGGGCAGCCACTTCTGGCTGTGGATTAAAACAATGGATACAGACAGACTTCTCTGGAGGCTGATCCAGTCTATGAGGTTGAATCAACTCTTCTAATTGGCACTTTATGACCATCTCCCTGCTGAGTAGCAAATACGGGTGTTTTATGGAGACTATTTTCCAAAAGTAGGAATTTAAAAAGCTGAAATAATCTAACATTCCTTCTACAATTCTTAATCTGATGCAAGGAAGCTTCAGTCATGTTCATCAGTAGAATGTCAATAACCACTCATAAAACTTTGATTCAGTTTTGCATAACAGTACCTGTAGTCTAATGGTCCCAAGGTATTGAAAACTGTTAGTATATGCAGGATCCATACATTTGAAAGTTTTTTGGAATGTTTAAGACACGTACTCTTTTGTCCTGAATTAAGGATCACATTTGAATTTATTTTATCAATGTAATGTCAAGTGAAGTCTCAAACACAAATCCTTAAAAACTTAAACTGGCAGTGTTTTGCTTCTTTGCACCACAGGCTGGGTCATGCCATGTGGGTATAACTTCTCCTCATATTTTTAGATTGGTTCTTTTTTAATTCAGTGTGACAATACAAGTAGTGAGTTATTGATGGCAGCTAAAGTGAGACCATTATGACTGTAATCAATAACATACCTGCATGGAATAACAACTACTACCGGGGACATATTTTCTATTGATTCAGAAATTTATGCTGTCTCCACTACACCCAGCCTGCTACTTCCATAATTTATGTAATAAAATCTCTACTTTAGAGAAGCTGTTACTAAGTTAAATACCAGGAAATGATGACATATCAAGATGTAAATTACATATTGAAGATTTTACTACAAGCAGAAATAGCACTTGCTAAATTCCTGTGGGTTCTGATTCAGGACCAAGGCACTTCCTTGCTGCAGGCTGGAGAATAATGGAAGTCAAAACTGTGTTCCCTCTCCTGAAGCCGTATTTTAGAGCTGGAGTGCAAGGTGCTGTTTTTAATGTGGTGTGACGATGGAAGATTATTGAATTGTACAATCCATAAGTTTGAAACTTCTGTAGGTTCCCACATTTTTTTTCCTATGTTTCATTGTGCTATGTTCCTGCAGGTGATAAACAGTCTTCAGCTTTTACAGACTACTTGCTATGCTGATAGTGGGGTTTCTGAATCCCAGCCCATGCTCATCTCTCTAGACAAGGAAACAACCACCTCATTTCATTTATGATGCCACAAACCACTTTGCACTGTTTCAGAAGCAGAGAAGCAGTATGATAACTCTGATTTTTAGGAGCCTTAGTATTTAAGGTTCTGAAGAACTAATGTTAAACAGAACTGAAGCTTGTTATATATATATAAAAGGAACATGAGAGAAGCTCAGTTATATATATAAATAAATTGATACTTTGGCTGAGACTTTCAGTGATCTGTTAGGAATTTAGGCCCAAACTCTTAAATGGGAATTAGGAAGCTAGTGCCTGTTTAATTCCATTACATTTCTTTACAATATTGTCACTGAAACCAAGGGTTTAGGAATCCTTTGAAAGCTTAGATCACAGCTGTATAAACTTCCTTGACTTGTTTCTTTCAAGTTTGTGTGATTATTACAGCTTTATTTTCAAATACAGATGGATTAATTTGGTAAGACGTATTGACATGTATATTTAAATTATTGCAACTATTTTAAAAATGCACTTACAGATCAGTTTAAGAAAAATATCAATCTCCACAGAGTGCTACCAAACTTAAAGAAGCTCTGAGCATAAAACTTGATTTTTGATGTCAGCATATGTGAGTATTTGTATATATTTGGATTTGAAAGACACAGTCGTACAATAAACACAAGAATTCCATGGCCTTTCTCACCATCCTTGTTTAAAACTGTGCAGTTTTGAAGGCATTTAGTACATCCCCGAAACCTGAGAAAATAATTGAGGTACATACAGCTGTGAGGAGTTTCAAAATACAAAGTTACCATTTATACTGATGTAAACCGTGTAATTAAGTCCAATTTCCAGTTGAGGTTGTATAATTCAGAGAATATTGAACATCAACACTTGCTTCAGGCTGCCTAGTAGACTATATTGCCCACAATTAAACAGATGAATGCACAAATAAGGATAGGCATCCTTCCAACCACTTATAGCTATATTTAGCAAATTCTTCTCATTTCCCTCTCTGTAGGAGTGTGATGTTTGTAACCTTAACATTGGCCAAGAGAGCTGTCAGTGTCTTAAGCTCTGCCCTACAAGGTGTTTTACTTTCCCATGTTGTTTTGACCTTGTATTTGATCTCTTTCTTCTGGATTAACCATTTATATGTCCTAAATGAAAAATTTGCCTTGCATTATGCATCTGAATGTAGAAAGAAGTAGAAGTTCATTCTCTTTGCCACAAGGGGTTAGGAAGATCTTTAAAGTTTCACAAGTTAAATGTTCTGAAATTCATTAAAGATATAACCAAGGCAGGGGAGCAATGCAGAGAAATCTCCTTTTTTTGGAAATCTAAGGTATAGATTCTGTAACTTTTTACATCGTTTTATGTATCACGATTTCAAAAAGTACGGTGACTCATGTTAAAATGCAGCAGCCTTTCTATGTAGTATTACCTTTAGAAAACACAGAATGGGGCTGAAAGAAGTCATGTAATTGGCAATAGACATTTTAAGCATAAATAAGACTATGTATTGGCTTATTATAGATTTTATTTTTTTGTACTACAAGCTTACTACCTGTGCAATAAAGAGTAAATACAGCTGTGTTTTGAAGGTACAGTGTTTAGCCAAAGAAATTGGCTACTGATCCTGGTAGTGAAAGAACTTAACAGGTGCCAAATGCAGATGTGTCTGTCGCAGTAATGCAGTTGGGAAGAGGAGGCTGTCAGGCAGGGGTTTGGTGTATATGGGATTGAACTGTGTGATTCCACCAATGATGCAAAAACAAGGCCTTAGTTGGAAGCCTTTTAGCCCTTAATTAATTAAAGTAATGCAGGGTATAGTTTGTAATGGTGCCACGAAAACAGGGAAAGACTAATAAGAATTACAGGATAAACACAACTATTTCTTGTGAAAAGAGGTTGAAGTCTAGGGGAAAGCAGCTGGTCTCACACAGGAGAGAGGGATATTTTAACATTTAATTTTTTTTTTCTTTGATGTGCTAAACCAACATATTTTAGAACTGTAAATGCTTCAAAAACAGTAATACAGGTATTTCTGTGGTTTCAGAAATAGACAAACTGTGGAGCTGTAATGTGTAGGAAAAGTACTGATCTGACAGTTTCTGATTTTGGTTAAATACATAGGGATAAGGCATGTAGTGATTTCAGAAGCTTTAATGTCTACACAGTAGTTCAACTAAGAAAACTAGAATTTCACATAGTGTCTGATTTAAATGAGCTATCTTCTGTCTGTAATCTGTTAAGTATATCTGCATGTACCTATGAGACTGCTATAAAGAGGATATAATTATTTTGTTTACCATTTTGAGATTGATGTGATGGAATCAATACCAGTTACTTTGCTTTTCATTACTGAAAGCATCTGAAATGTTGACCAACCTTACCTTCCTTGTGTCAAATGGATCACAAAGCCCTTATATACACACCATTTGACCTTCTAGGACATTCTTCAAAGAACTGGCAGGCTTAGCATGTCACTTTTTTCCTCACTTGAAGAAATTAAATCTAATTAGGAGGATCCTCCTAATACAATGTAGATACAGATTACAGGTGCACAGTGTGGAGAGTCCAGAATGAAAATAGCTGTAATAAAGAAGCCGGGGGAGGGGGAAGACCCTGAAATAGGCTGACTTAATTATCAGTCTTGTATGCTAAAATAAGAGACTTCAGTAGCTACACTGATATAAAGCATTTACAGCAAGTTGGAAAATTGTTTTTGGGGGAAAAAATCTCCCAAGACATTTTCTTCTAGACAATATAAAATGAGAAAGGCATTATGCACAAATGCAACAGTTCCACAATTTTAGTATTAATGATTAACACCTGATATTTATTTCCCTCTTCTTCACCCGGGTGTGGTTTGACTTGGTATACCTGAATTACCTAAGTGCTTTAAGAGTGGAAGCATGAACAGAATTGACTTCTCCTTGGGAAACCTTTCACATTTCACTGGCTGTTAACATTGTCCTTCTTACAGCAAATGTCACTTGAGACTTTTGCAATAGAGAACAAAAAAAAATGCTTGTGCATGCTTGTCATTTCACATGAAATCAAGTGACTGATTTCTGATCGAAATCTCAAGAGCATTGAGTTCATACAGGTTTCTCACAGATCCCCCTCAGAATAACTGGGTTTTTTGAACATATTTTTTGAGGCAAGGAGTATTAATAGTAGATTATCTGAGAAACTATTTAAGATACCTTTGATGCTATGAAATTGAGAGAAACTTAATGAGAATGTACAAGACAAAATCCAGCTGGTTTAAAGTAGGTGTAATATTTAGGACTAAAAAATAAGTGTGCTTGTTTTGTGTGTCCTTGTGTGACTGGGGAATTTAGAGCAGTCATTGGAAGATGAAGGAATCCAACTCTCTGCATTATTGGACCCAGAGGCCATACTGTGTGATTACTAATGCATGCAGGCATGGTCAATAAATTTCATGGTTATACATCTCATTGTCATTTTTGGAGCTCATTGATTTAAGCAGCTTGCGCTGATCAAGAATATTACAACAGGCAGCACAGTGTCATATGCTGACAGGTACAAAGTGGGGGAGTCTTACTTCAATCAAAACTGAAGAAAAATTTGCTATTAAGTGTGAACTGAATGCTGGAGCAAGTTGGCCAGAGATTGTAGAGATCATGTTCCTGGCGATTTTCAACACCTGACTGGAAAAGATCCTGAGCAACTTGCTCAAATTGACTCTGCTTTGAGTAGGAGAGTTGCCAGGTGATATCCAAGGGTATTTCCAGTCTCAGCTGTTCTGGGTCTACTGTGCAAAAACCAGAAGGTAGTTCCAGGGTTGCAAGACAATATCCCTGTTTCTCACCAGTGGGGATAAGGCATCAGTGAATCTCCCCTTTACAGTGCTGGCTGTGAAGGGGGAGCTGGATGGACAGAGCTGAGTCAGGCTGGGATGTGGCTGCCGGTCTGAGAGCACCATTAGCAGCTGCATTTATGAGACCGCAGTTTGTGATTTTAACCAACTTGGTTGTACCTATTTAAATTAACATTTAAGGTCAAACTTCTGCCATTAGTGCAATAAAGAATTTTAAGAGGTTTATTCAAATTTAATGCTTCCACTGTCACTTTTTACGGCTGGCTTCAAAGCATATTGAACATAATCTTCTAATGAGTTTTTGTTTTTGCCAGGAGATACATGTTTCTTCCATTATCTTGTTTGCTTCTCTTTTGTACTTTGTAAGTAATATTTGCAATTACTTTTCTACAGTACCACGTTGGTAACAGCAGCAGGAAGCCATAGTTAGCTCAGCTGGAACATTTTGGCCTCTGGAGTTCTTGTTACTGCATTCAGAGTAAGAAATAACTGCCTGCTTATCTTTGTGGCATTTGGATACTCTCATACCCTTTTTTGTTCAATATTTCTTTATTGGTTAGAATTAAGACAGCTGGTAGGAATAGTAAATCCAAGTTGATTGTAACAGATATTGTCTGACATTGGCATGTCTGTAACTAGGAAGATGAAAACAATGTGCAGTAAATATTTTGGACGAGCTGAAAGAAGTTGCTAAAATAATTCTTAATTGTCCTGCCGGCTAGACTGGATAAACAAAGTGAAAATTATTTGCTTTTATTTGTGCACATTTTTGAATAGCCTCAGAATTGCTGTGATGGTGTATTGCACTGTATGTCCGCTCAGTGCCTTTGTGGACATATTTCATGTTACCTGTAACTTCCATCAGAGCAATGTTCCTGTGGAGAACATGTCATGTGGCAGTTGTGGGATTGGGAGAGCTGTGCTCAGTTTGCACCTCAACAACTGGTCTGCATTAAAGCACCTTGAAGACATATTTGTAATATTAGAATAAAGGTGCGTAGCCTTTGTTTAAAATCCTGTCTCTCTGGAAGCAGGTTACCTAATGAGCATGTTTTACTCATCTCATGGGGACAAAGCCTAAGCTGTTAAATTTGTGGCAGCAAAAGGAAACAATTTTTGAACCAAGTCATCATTTTCAGCATCAATAGAAGGTGATGCCCTTGTCAGCTGGCGTTGGTTCAGCATAAGGTTCCAGTCAGAATTGGCTGCGTTATGCTTCAAGCTGCTCTTGAAGAGACCTTCACCCTTCACTCTGTTTGGAGCTGCTGCCGTGGTGGGTCTATTGAATATTTATAAGAAACTATTACGAGACTCCTTCCTGCAGTCACAGTGTAGACTCGTTAGTTCTCGTCTGGCAGAATGAAGCTTGTTCAAGCTCATGACAGACTCTACTTCCATCATTTCTTCTCTGCTTACTGTTGTGTGTTAAGCCACGATACTAATTTAAGTTCAAAATAGAGCTCCACTTGTACTACTACAGTAGTTTCAAGGTTGGCTTGATTCCTGAGAAATTCAGACCTTGTGGGACCTGGAGTTTGGCAGACTAAACTTTTTAAACAAGGTTACGAGTGAAGGCTGGAAAGCTTGTTCTCTTGCTCTGCTGCTTGACTTAACTAATGTTTTACTCAGCTGTGTACAGAGATATCCAAAATCACACTGAATCCACGCCCCTTGCAATTTTAAGAATATGACATTGCAAAAAGTTAGGGACCTCTTTTAATATTAGGTGATTGTTCTCATCAAAAATTTTTACAGTACACTTGAATTTCTCTTTCCATTAACATCTTCAGATGCTGGAAAGAGATGAATTTTAATCGAAAGTAAATTACAAGAATGTCAAACACACTTTTTGAACAAAGTTACTCATAAAAGAGAAAAAGTTATACATAAATTTACGTTATGGATAATTATAATTTCTTCCTGAAATCTTCTTAGGTCTTAGAGGCATGTGTAGTAGAAGGATATCTGGATTTTTAGCTCAAGTGATACCTTGATTTAATGAAAATTTACATTAAATCAGCTTACTGTCAACTTCTGTTTTTCTTACATCATCATCAAGAAATTCACTGATTATTTATTTTTTTTTAAATAGACCATAATTTTCCACTTGTTTTGAGAGTAGAAGCTTTTAAAATGGCTCATACAAGATAGACATATTCAATTAAAAATAATTTTAGAAGTGTAATTTGGGATTTGTTGCTATGTTTTAAAATTTTATCAAGCTATTAGTGGCATTTTTTTAATATGTCGTATTACCCTACTGATATCTGTTTAATATTATTTGTTTTTTTTTTTTTTTTATTTAGAGGAAATTGTGTATTCATTTTTTTTCTTGGAAAAAGGGTTTTTAAAAGGGCAAGCATTGGCAAGAATTTGCCTCTGACCTCTGGATTCAATCGCTCATCAGACAAAGTCTGATTTGCTAATAAAAATGAAACTTTTGAGGAAAATTCTTGCCTGAGGTTGGATTTACACTGATTCAGCATGTTTTTTTATGATTAGACCATCTCCCTCAGTGCTGTTTCTGGAACAACGTGACCCTTTTAATGAATTTTACTTTGTGACAAACTGAATTTCCGTGTATGTGCTCCACTTGCTTGTGTGTTTTGTGTTTGTGATACGGTTTCTCCTTTGTTCTTCAGCACTTAAAAGCATTTACTTACCAGAGTTGAAGATAAATAAAGCATCCTGTTAGTAATTAACTAGATTTTCATTGTGTCATCCTGAAGGCCCTGGAATTACTGTATTGAGACATAGTGTTGTCTTACAACTTGTAAATTATGAAATGAAGCATAAAATTTACTATGGAAGGTGATGACACCTGGGGAGAAGATACAGATTTTGGGAGGCAGCCAAATGAGTTGCTTAAAAGAATTGGGGAACAAACCCCAGAGTCTTCCTTCATAAAAACAATCTGCAGGTAGTTGTGTTCATATTTTTTAGATCACTTAAAAATCAGTTTCTCAGATATAAGAAGCTGTTTTTCCCACTGAGTTACCATACATCCTTTGTGGATCAGAGTGTTAGTTTTGTCTGGTATTAGTGGGTTCAGGTGAGGCCTTGTGGGTGAGCATCTTCATCCAGAACAGTAACCCCCCCCAACAAAATAACCCCTAATTATTTGTGAGATTCATTACTTAAATCACTTCTGTAAATCCCTCTGTATCAGTGTGACTGTCCTAGAAATCCAGTGTAGCCAGCAGTAGAAGGGTCAATGGCCAGTGGTGTTTTGGCATTGTAGTGCTGTAGCTACACTTGGGCATTTATTGATCAATTGATTGATTTATACATTTATTCCAATCACAAATGATTTTTGCATTTTATGACCCAAAGCTGTCAGTAGAAACTTTGCCACATACTAGAGCATTCAAACCAGATAGACATTTCATCCTGGAACTTTGACTTTGGGAAGTAGGAACTCTAGAGACAGGTGAAAGCCTTTACTTCAGCTGTTTTGGGCTAGGTAGAGCAGTGCAGTTTTGGCAGGTGTTTGGGTTGTGAACTGTATGGGAAGTTGTCTCATTCCTCAGGTCAACAAGCCATTAGTCACACTAGTTACAGAGTTTATTCAGAGTTTGATCTGCCTCTTATGTTTTCCAGGGATATCCGTAACTGACTTGTGCTTTATGAACAAGGGGAGGGGCCTAACAAGTCGCCTGAAAGGGTGGTAAGAGTCAGCAAAATTTCTTACATATATTTATATTTCTTTCATTATGACATGTGTTTGTGTGTATGAAATCTAGAAAGCAAAATTGTCTGGGACAGTAAATAGAAAGATTAAAAAAGTAGCAGTCTCACAGTTGACATTCGTTATACCAACAATAAAGTGATAAAAGGCTAAATTCTTTTTATAGTAATAGCCTGTAGTGACCTTTCTCTCAAACAGAAGGACTTTTGAACTGAGTATGACTAAAATATGCAAGAGTTTGAGTTAGCCTGCTTGGAATACCAAATCACCAAACAAAAACAAATGTTTGTTATAATCAAAATATAGAATAATCAACTGCGTATAATGTAGCTAATAATAAAGCTTCCACAACTTTATAAATGAGCCTTGTCAAGATGTTTTGTTCTGCCGCTGCCTGGCTTTTAGACAAGAGGTGAATTGACTTCCCACCTCCTGACTGCCCCTTCTCAGCCCCTCAGTTTTGTGTCTCTGCCCCTTCTCAGCCCCTCAGTTTTGTGTCCAGCTGTACAGACAGATTTCATTAGGGGTTTTTCCCAGAGCTCTCTGTGCAGAAATCTGTGGCAGGGGAATGTTGCACAGTTCTGAACTGTGTGGTTACCTCCAGCATGGTGGGGTGTAGGCCTTGCTGCCCCAGAGCCTCCCTACTGTAAGAGAAGGGCCCGTGGCAGAACAGCACAGTCAATGTAGGCAAAGTGCAAGCAATTTATTAATTTGTATGACTTTCGCTGATCTTAGAAGTTATTCCTGAGACCTAATGAGGCAGAAGCTTCCTTAGACAAGGAAAAGTCATTTACATTGGTATAAAGGAACATAATTAAAAAAACCCTGGTCTCTTAAATGACTTAAAACCAGAAGATGGTTGAATAAAAATGATTGAATAATTCAAACTTCTATAAGCTTTCATTTCTTTTTATTAGTCTCCTTCTAAATTTGTTTAAGAGAAAGTAGATTTTTGGGTAAAAGATGGGAATACAGTTTGCACAGTCCAAGCAGAACTGAAAACTACTGCTTCTGAATATCCTAAGGAATATAGAAGAGGTGGGAGATTTCTTAGGGGATTTTTCTCTATAATAGTCAGCCTGAGGTGAAATTCATATTTCAGCAAACTATTTAGAGCAAAAGAAAATTATTGTAGGGGTGAAAGGGAATAAGGTAATAGGAACAGAAGGTGTTATCTTTCACCAAACAGCTTCACTAGTTGTTCAAAATTAGGTAAGAAGGTATAAGGCAATCAAATGAAATGCTGTTTGTAGAGACATGACAAACATGTATCTATTTTTATTCTGCAGTATATTTGTGAAGGTAAGGCATGTACAGCTTTGAAAATCTTCCTGCTTTTTGTACTCTGAAGATTCAAACAATACTAATCGTCCTATCATTACCAAAAGGCTTTTTTACAGAGTTCATGTCTAAGACTGATTTCTTGTTTCAGGAGTGAGATATTCTCTGTATTCCTTTTAAAGAGCATGTCACCCTTAATCAGGAGAGCCATACATTTTCAGAATGATGGTGCTTTCAATTTATTGCTTGTCAGCCCTAAAGAATGCTAGTCATTTTCTTTACAAGTGCAACTCATTGACTGAGACTGCTAACTTATAAAGTAATTTTAGGTTTATTTTGATTGGTTATTGGTTTGTGGCTTTTAATGATGAGATTGAATTGCATTTCTGTGCAATAGACATTGTGGTGGAAAATCTGGAAAGTTGGAGCCATTTGGAACTGCTCTTACTCCCACTGAGGTCAGCAGTAGCATTTCTGTGGCTTTCAGTGGGAGTAACATTATACTGTCTGAATGTGAAGACTTTTCTTTCAAAAACCACTTATAATACTCCCCTTTAGTTAGGGTTACATGAAAACTAAGTAACTATTGTACTGCTTGTTTATGGAAAAAAAAGGTATTTCCTAAGTAGGAGAAAGAAGTTGTAACCAATTCTGTTGTGCCAGCACACTAGGTTTTTTAATACCTACAGCTCTGGAAGTCGTTGCACCACAAAAATTGGTTATCTAGAACAATTTTGATTATATCCTCCAGTGTGTTTTATTATATTATCTGTGGGAGTAGATTTGAGCAAACTGAGTGCCTTCTCACAAGGCAGGGGGTGTTGCAGGATGAATCCTTGCAGGTATTAATGGTCAAGGATACAAGGAATCTGGATTGGAGAGGAAGCATCATCTGAATATAGATAGCTTTCAAAACTGTGTATTAGTTCTCAACTTTTAATAAAAAGTTAATTATTATTAGTGGCATTTTCACGGATGTCATTTAAGAAATAGTTTATTTTCTACAAAGGTGAACGTTTCAAAAAGTGAGATGTTATGTTTGCTATGCAATAACTGTCAAAAGATTTTTTTTAAGCCCTTCTATGAAGATGCTATTACAAGTAAACTTGGCATAAAAGCTTCTAGCCCATGGTTACCCAGAAAAGATTTCTTAAACATTAAAAGTAAATGCCTTTTCAGAAATTAATGCTAAATAGGCATTTCCAGAACTGTGGTTGTGTGATTTAAATGGTCAGTTTTGCTTGCAGTGTACAAAATGGAGTTCACTTGATTTGAAATGTGTTCCAGGCTGCCAGATTTCAGACCTCAGCCATCCAGAATGGGTGTTTTTAAGCTATTAGGAACATTTTTTTTCCTTGTAATTATTTTTCTTTCCCTAATTCATTGCTTGTGGATTTATGGCTACTTATTTTGGGTTTCTACCATATTTTCTGGAATGATCAAGAGTGATGAATTAATCTTAATTGATGGATTACTATACATTAATCAAACTCTTACTTAATATGCTTGATATTTCTTGCGAGTAAGCTATTTTTTAAAAACATTGTCTGTAGTTAAGTTTATTAAATTAAGACTGGAGCATATAAGAGTCTTTGTCACATATGGGAAGCACAAGTTATGACCCAAATACTCAAATTACCCAAAGTTAGCATTTTGTTTTATAAGCCTTTGCAGCACAAACAAATCTGAACTAAATAATTTTAGAAAGGAATTTCCCCTCCATATAGTGTAAATTATACATAGATGTTAATTAGGGATTTTTCATCTGTGGCTCTTGGAGATTTTTTTAATCTGGTTTATCTGATGCCAAGTCTATTTATCTCGAATAGGAAGTTTTACTATTGTCTCTGCATGACATGGTTTACAAACTAAGTCTGATGACTCTGTGTTGTGTGCCTGAGAATTTACCTCTACATGATTATCGTTAGTTAATGATCATACAAGCTTTCCAGAACTGCTGCTGAGTCCTAATTTTGCCTTCATTGTTATCCACACCCTGGTAGTGCCTTTGGTGGTGTTGAATAGGTATAAAAAAGTACAATGGATTCTTACATACAATATGCATGGATTTAATAAATTATAGTTTATGGAGCATCAGAGCTACTGAAATACTGATTACTGAAACAGGAAGATTTTTTTTTGGTAGGATGTCTACTAAGTGTTTGCAAAATTCTTAACCTCTCAGAAGTAGAATTTCATTGAATTGCCTGGCTAAGGTTGGCCTTAGAAGTCTGTATGATACATCATTGTGTGCTGCCCTGCTTTCTGCTTCATGGCTTGGAGAAAACCTGCTTCATCTGAAATCCATTAGTATTCAAACCCTGGATGCTTTTCTGGACTCAAAGGACTGATAATCTGTATTTGGGATATGCATGTGGAAACATGCTAATGTACACCTATCAATGGAGCTGTACCCCTTTGCACACATTAGTATTGAAAACAAATATGTAACTTCTGATCCTTGAGGTCCAACTGCCAGAGTTTGTGTTCTGGTCAAACATGCGATGCAGCTCCTCTGTCACATCTTTGCTGGCATATTCCCAGATGCCGTACCAAATTTCCCCCTATGGATCCAACGAGGAGATTACAAGTTTAGAATTTAATCTGTACTTGCGTAGCAATAGTCATGGTAGGCCTTCTTAATATTCATTCAGTGTTCGTGGAGACATGTCTGGCAAGATGGAATAAGATGGGCATGGTCTATTAAAACTACAGTGAATAAAACTTTAGGACCCAATCTCTTGATTTACATTTCTTACAGCAACATCCCTATAGAAATAACAAGACATAAATATTAGACAAATTTTCTCCTTTTATTTAGATTCATTGCCTTTCCAAACAGATAAAGGAAACTTGGATGGTGAAAATAATTAAACAAAAAATATAAAGAATTATCTTAGAAAAATGTTACAATACCTGCTCCTTAGTAAACCAGAAGCATATCCTCACAGAATAGGTACAGATACAATTGAAATGCAATCAATTTAGCTGCTGCACCATCCCATGGTGACTGTAACTTTTCCTTCAGGTTTTAAAAAGTATATTTTATACAAGAGGACAGGCAATTTTATTTGACTTTGGCCTACTTTCTTGATTTCTTGTAGTTTCAGTAGTATTCTTCCATTGTAAACTTTCATGCCTTATGGTAAGCAATGATTTTTTTTTAAATTTGCTTTATATGGTGTATAAATTGGTGCTGGGCTTCAGCAGGGATGAACATGGAACATGTCTTCTGAAACTGGTTTGCAGATGTGCTGTAGAAACATGTTGGAAATTGTCAGGAAGAATTTTGTGAGACTTTGTCTTGCACAACTTAAATAAAAGGTCTTCCTGTTAAAAACCTCATGACTTCACTGAATTTTGAGATAGGTTCTAAAATACCTACATAGTGAAGTTGAGAGCATTTGGACTCTAATAAAACAGTCCCCTTTGCATTTCAGATTTAAAGCTGAATTTTTCCTCCATCTGGAGGGTTATGCATGAACAACTGCAGAGATGCGTTGTTCCATGAGAGTTCTGGCAGGGATTGTTTTTCTGGAATGATGCATTCAGGAACAGAAGGGAAACGTGCCCTGATCTGTTTCAGAAGCTTAAAGCATCGCTTGTTCCTCCTCTCCTTCCTGACTGGAATTCCAGTAATTGTTGTAGCTTTAGCATCGCCCACATCAGTAGAAAGGAAGACTTTGTTTCTTGCCACTGCTCCCTTCCACTGCCAAGATGGACCTAGGGCATTTTTGATTGGGGGTATGAGGGCATATTTATCTCATTAAAATGATCATTATCATATCCTTTTGTTGACATTATCTTCAGCATGTTCTTTCTTTTAATTAAATTGTAGCTTATTGTATGGTAATTCTTTTGCTTTCCTGAAGTGCTTCTTCTCCTTATGATAGGTATCTGTACAGAATCTGAACTGACAGCTGACAGAAGATTGACTTCATAATGCTGTAATGGATTGCAGTACTTCTTGTTTTGAGCATTTCTTCTCTTGGCACTAGGCATTTGTGAAAATATTTGCTGGGGTTTTTTTTCACGTTTTTCTAGATACATGTATAGGATGGTATTTTGGCACAAAAATGTTACACTTCATTTAGTGACAAAGAAAATTTTCAGCATTCTTGGAGAAAGTTGGTATGTTTGATAGTTGCACGTCACTCTCAGGGTATTTATAGGTACAGGGGGCAGCACAAAGATTAGATGCTTTTCAGCATGTGTTAATGCAGTATTATATCTTTCATGAAGGTTTTTTTATGGAGCTGAGTTTAGAAGTATGTTTGAAAACAGCCTTGTCACACATGTCATCAAGGTCAGAAGGGAGAGAAAGCAGACATTTCAACATTCCAGCTAAGTTTTGTGAAAGGACTGTAGAATGTTAGTGCTTGCTAACCAGTGAACCAGTCTCTTCATGCCTCTTCAACAGTCCTGCAGTAGAGATGATGCAGTTTATCCTGTTCCATGAAATTTTGAGCTTTCACTGCTTGCGAGTTGAAGGTTAAACTTTCAGCTACTATAGTTGATAAAAGCCACTGATTGAACCCAAAGTGGCACCATATGAAAGCCTGGGGTGCAAGGTGTGGAAAAGTCCTCAAGTGAGGTTGGGAGTGTGGTGTCTGTACTTGGAAATTCTCTAATTGTTGATGTAGTGGAGAACAGCGGTTCATTCTTGCTATTTATAGACAATGGAGGTTTTTTTGGCATTTTTATTGTGGTTTTGCACTGTGAGTTCTGGAGAAACGTGAACAGTTGGTTCCATGTTGTAGCATCTCATTGGTGGTGAATACAGTTCATTCTTTGAAGTGCTGCTCTAGAACATGTTTCAATTTCAAATAAATATCCAACTGAAAAACACTTTGCTGAGCACTGGACCTAATTAACACTATCATCACATGTTTCTGCATTTAGTAATTTAAGCTTATTACTTACAGTTTTAGGAAGCTGATGTGCATGTTGATAGCATTCAGGTGTTAATTAAAAAACACCTAAGTAAGTAAACATCAGTTAGACTAATATTATGCCCCCAGACCTGGAGGTGTGCAGCCTCATCAAAAGCAGACTTTCTGTAATACCCTTTGTGTGCCAGTGACATTGAAGGATAATGATGCTTTGTATTATCCTTATAACTTGAAAAAAATTTTACTAATTTATTGGATTTATTCCGGACTTAAACCGCTGTAAAAGCATACTACCGCTGTGTAAACCCTTTCTGCCAGCAGATGGAAATGTATATACAACTCATCCTTTGACTTATGTCTTTCACTGGCTGATATTTCTTACACAATCACTGTAGTTGAAGGTTAGTAAAAATCCTATTTAAAATTTCAACATAATGGATCTTGCTGTGCCAAAACTTGCAAGTTTTTCTCTTTAGCAGAAACTGGAGAGTCTAGACTTCCTGGAAGGTAGGAATACTGGAATAGTGTTCTGTATTACCCACTACAAGTAATTAAAAGCTGTAAACATTGGTTAAGATGTCTGTGGTATGTTTCTGGAATGATTTTCTGTGGAATGGAGATCTCTGTTGGACTTGGGACTGTGTATTGCAGTAAATATACCTGTAGTCTAGCACTAAGCACATACAAGCATGGTCTTTGCTAATGAGTTTATAGTTGACACAAAGCTTCGCTGGCTTTTCATGGCAATCTTTGCTGTTTGGAATTCTGAACTAGTCATGCTATTCTGGCACAGTCAGACATTTAATTGAAAATAACATCACGGAAGTAATTTTTTGTTAGAGTTTACATAAGATCTGAATTAGATCCTAGCTTTGTATTTGAGATTGAAGTTTTGTACTATTTCCATTACTATATAAATATTGTATGGTAAAGAGTTGATATTATTTATGCCATTTCAGTGGAAAGTCAGAATTTCAGGTCAAGCAGAGTTGTGGGATAATAAGCTTGATAAGGCACTAGATGAGATATTGTAGATCCAGTTTTTAAGTACTAAAAAACTGAGGAAGACTGTATTTAAGTCAAGACAAGGAGAAGAAATTAGACACATTGATACTTGAGGTTCAGAAGGCAAATTCTAGAAAGGAATTTGGAAGGCTTTGAATGCTGGGTGATAGTGGAAGCAAGGGACAGAGTACATGTCTGGAGTTACAAAATGGCTAAAATAGCTGTTTATTTTTATTGCAAGTGGTGACATTTGCAATACAGCATTCAGGTGGTATTAAAGCTACATCGAAGGAAGCTAAATAAGAAAACTCATGGGATTTTGAAGATACCATTCTGCATTTCTTTACTGTCTCTAATCCCATCCAAAGGTGAATTCTCAAATATGGGAGAGCTGGCAAGCTCATACTGTGTTAGGCAACTTACAGGCTGAGCAAAAACTACTGCCTCTACTCAGTGGTGTGCATGATTTTTTCTGGGCTGGAAGGAAAGAGTTACAGACAAACTTAGAGCTTGTGAAGAAAAGGTCTTCACTCACAATGGAATTTGTCAAGCAGACACAGATATGCCACGGAATTTTTCACACTTGCTGATGGCTAATGGACTGTCTGGCAGCTCAGTTTAACTATGAAAACTCTTGCCTTCCTTTTTTTCTGTATAGCACCACATGGGGAGAGAGCATTGCTGCATCATCCAGTGCTTTTGGGGTGTTCCATTGAGAGCTGATCCCACCCTGATTAACTTCTGAGAACAGGCAGCTCACAGCATAAAACACTGTTCTCTTTTTTTAATTTATTTTCCACTCTACTTTTCCTACTTGATTAATATTACAGCTATTTTTGCCTGAAACACAGAATTATTTCTCTGTACAGTTCTCACTGAGAGATCCAAAGGGCTTCTTTCCTAGTATACCACAATTAAATAGGAAAAGGTTATCTGGCCTTTCTGAGAACTCATTTAAAATGAAGGAATAAGAATATTGTTTCATTTTTTTTTTTCTGAATAATAACGTGCAGAGATTACATTTTGCACCTTGGTCCAAAATCCAATCAATTCTTTTTATTTCTGTATGCAGTGTAATTCCTTGGCATTTGAAGAAGATGGCACTGGAAAACAGTGCATATGGGTTGGGGTTTTTTTCTTTCTATAAGCAAGTTATTTTGATGTAATGAATAGAAGCTGATCCTCTGTCAGAAAGAGTTGATCAAATGTGAATTAAATAACCAGACTGTATTAAAGTCTGTGACTAAAATGGTAAATGTTAATATGATTCATTCAAAACCATAGGTATAAAATACAGTAGATAAAAATTTATCTTGGTCTGCTAAAGTCAAGTTAATTGGAAGAAGGGCAGTGCAGAAGCGGGTGGCATTTTGTTTTGTCATGTTGTGACCACAGGGTGTTTCAGAATAGTTTGAGTTTGTTAAAAGGCAGATTTTGCTGGAAGGGATAAATGCAGGATTGTGTTTTGTCAATTTCTAATAGGAGTGGAATTTCATTAGCACTACTATTCATTTGTGTTGTGGGAGGAAAAGTAAAATAGATTCTCATTGACTTAAAATGTCACTGTCAATTCTAGCTGCTGGAATTCTCTGCAGTTTGTTGGCTGAATATATGAAAGAAAATAGGACTATGGGTCAGCCCTGTTCAGTCTAATTAGGATCCATGAGGTTTTGTGTGGGCTTATACATTTATGGGTTTTGTTGTTGTAGTTGTGTAACATTGTGCTTTTGTCTTTTCTTCTAACACCCCCACACTCTTTGCTTTCTGATAGTGCTTCATATTTATTTCTGTAATGCAAACTCTTCCTCTTGATTGCAGAAGCATAATTTGTTGTGCCTGTACTTCATACCTTTCTGTCCCTGATCTCTTGGAAAGTCCTTGACATTTCTTTGCTTGGTCTACCCAACATAATGTTTACATGATTTTCTTGTCCCACTGCTGACAGTCCTTTCTTCAGCATTTTTCTCAAACTTGTGTTTATCTTCTCCTTCAAAGAGCTGTATGACAAATCTAGGAATCCCTATTTCTCTCTCTGCCCTCATTTTTCTTCTGTCTTTCTAAGCTGTGTTCTTGTCACAAATTTCAGAATACTTCTTATAGGGGAGCCTTTGAAATCAAAGTCTGCGTACTGGCAGAAGGATATATGTGATTAGTTTTTGCTTTGGCTTAAACAGAAGAATTACCATCTCTGCCAGTTTCAAACACATAGACTTGCAAGCTGGCTACTAAATCCTAAATTTCTTGGAATAAGGTTTCTTATCTTCTTTCGTTTTGGTAGAAATACTTAGTAAAGATTACTGGAAAATTCTGTCCTCCCTGCTCAAAGTGACAGATGATATTGATATGGAATTTCCTGGTAGTTGTTATGAACAGCCTTCGAATTATGGCTGCCATGAAATTCTGTGTTAGCACGCAGTGAAGTGACTTGAAAACAAAGCTAATGAACTCAGAGATACCTGTTGTTAATCTTGCATTCAGAAGTACCACATTAGCTGAAAATCACTTCAGCTTCTTGTGACTTTTTGGTTCTGTAACTTGTGAAGATAAAGTTTCAGTCTCCTGCAATCATTTCCTTTATCTTAAAAAAGAAAATTGTGTAAGGAAGGCTTTCGTTTATAGATGATCAGTCTCCCCATCAAAATTTGTAGTAACTGTGTTATTTTTTTCCTGATTTTCTTGCAAGTTTTTAAACTTGCAGAATAACTGCCTACATTCCCTCTTCTTATAACCTCAGCGGCAATTATATTACCTGGAAAGATTTCATTGCTTGTGTTCTGATATTTTTAAAGTTACTATCATTGGTGTTCACTACAGGTATTGAAGACCTCATCTTTATGGGTCTTTGAGGAAAAATAAGGTGTCCCTGCCAACACTTGGGTACTTCTTCCTCACTTCAGAGAGAAAAGTTTGATGCCTTTATAGGAGCAGTTGTTAATGGCAGTGTGTTTGACAAGGAGGGTTATTTCTCTAATTCCAAAAGAGCACGTTAGACATAAACAATTACAAATACAAGTATTGTTAATACCCCAATTGTTCTATAGTAAGTAAAGTCTAGCACTTCCTTTTTAAAATATGGCTTTAGTTGAACTACTGCTTCTCAAAATATTTCCACTTATCTCTGAAGTTGTAATTATGGTATTCATCATATTTGAATATAATTGCTGCACTTTGCATTCTGTTCAAGTCATAGGACTTCAGTAAGGAATTAATTTCAGCTATTGCTTTCTTGCCTCCTGGAATCTGAATTTTGGAATTCATCTCCTTTGGTTTTTATCAGTTACAGTGTAATGTTTCTAATGAGGCTGTCTCATGCATAGAGTATTACTCTGAAATGGAACTTGACATTTACAAAATAATAAGTAAATACAATGTAGGTGGTTATAGGTGGTTATCAGGTGCACAGAGATTTCTGGATACAGTAGTTATAACAGCTCCATGTTAATCCTGTTGTAGACAAATTCTCCTAAATTATTTAATCTCTTTTGAGAAAAATATTATCTCTGTATAACAAGACTTAATTAATACTTCTCAAGTGCTTGAGGTGCTCTGCTTTACAAAAGGTATTGCTGGGTAGTTAAAAATATTTATTCTACTGGGTGCAGTAATAATGAGTAGAACAGACCAGTAATAAACACATGCCTCTCTCACATGTCCTGAAAGAATTAAAACACTCAAAAAATAAATTGGAATATTTAAAGACTTGTGCTCCTCATAGATGAGGACTTTATGAAGCATTTTCAAAAGCTTGATAAATGCAATAAACTACAGATGCATCAGCTTGTTCACTGTGTGCTGCCAATCACACAGAAATTGGGACGAAGCTTTGAAGTAATGTAGGACTATATAATAATATTATTCTGTGCCTTTTTGGAATGTGTGACCTCTTCATGGAAAGAATTGCACATCTGCACTCTAAAGTTTGGAACTGATTAGAAAAGAGTTGCTAAGCCCAGTCATTTTCTATTACAAGCATGGTGATTTATGTATTTAAATGTAACAAATTTCCTCCTAAAAATAATTAATGTTTGTGTTTTGTCCCTCTTTATTTGATTTGGAAAGGCTTTCTCTGATGGGCAAAATTGTCCTGATTTCCACCAAAATGAACATCACGAATAGCTGCTCGTTTTAGAGTAATAGAGTTTGAGCTCTCATTAGTGAGAGCGTTAATGGAATATGACGATGATTGACCTTGTTGTCCCTGCCACCTTTCACTTTTCCTTATCTCCACTGAAGAAGAGAGTGAGTTTTGGGAAAAGTTGCTCACAGTAGCTTTCTCTCTTGCTGCTTCCCCAGTGCTGGGTCCCCTCTGCTGAGCCATGCCTGGTGCTCTTTGCTTTGCTGGGCAGTGACATTCCTGCTGCACACACTGAACACAGGAATGTGCAAGTCAAAGGCAGTGCAATAGAGAGGGAGGTTTGTGGAGCATCCCCAGCTCTCCCCACCAGCCCAGGGTGAAGACAGGCTCAGCACATGCTGAGCACAAATCATTCTGAGGCTCTCTGCACATTTTTCTCTTCTTTATCAGTCTTTTACTGGGATGCTGTGAAGTTTCTTAGTCCTTGGGTATTATTTCCATGTGCAGCCTTGCAGCTGAGCAATTGTAGCAATACCAGAGTTCAATTTAACAGTATTTCTTCAAGAGCTTGGGTCCTTGACTGATTTGTAGAGGACAAATGAAAAGAGCAATTGCAAATGGGTTTCTGTGCCATTAGAGCTCTAAACAGCCTTCCCTGTTGGCTGTGTGTCAGATCATACCTCAGGGAGGGATGGGTGGGCTATGAACCTTAAAAAGATTTAAATACTTAAGTGCAGGGTCAACTTTTCATGTCAGTGGGTGTCTAGCTGGTCTCGGAGTGCTCAGCAGTAATAATTTTCTTTAATATTTTCAGGTAGCATTGAAGGTGGTAATTGAGTAGCAAGTGTTTTGAGTTCTTACATTTCTTAATAATATTTCCCTATAATTTACTTAAATTCACTATAAAACCTCAGTTTTGGATTAATTTTAAAGAAAACATCATTGCAGCTTGTTGTGCTGTGGGGAAGATTTGTATCTAGTATATCAATAGCTGCACAAAAACTGGTAAGCCAGAGAGTGAACCAAGCCAGGAGAGGAAGAGGTTGTTAGGAAGATCTTTTAAAGGAGAAACATTAGCATACAACTTCCTTCATTACTCAGCTATTTTAGGGTATTCCATCAATGCATAACATTAATCAAGGAAAAGGGAACTACTAGCTTGTGGCCTCTACCCTGTAGATCCTTGAGGCTGTGTAACCTCTCTTCTCATACAAATTTGTAGACTTAACCTGTTTCTGGAGCTACCAGTTCCAGCATACTGCAGCACTGGCCATTCTCCTCAGTGACAGGTCCCTTTTTTTGCTTTATTCCTCTCAGGTGTGCAGAAAGTGGCAGGCTTGAATTGATTCTGGCAAGGACCCATAATAGTTGATGCAAGAAGGCTGTCATCTTTTGGTACACAGAAGTGGTTTCTAGATGTGAAATCCATACCCTGATCCTTTGCTTCACCTGGTGTTTCAGTGGCACTGCTTGGGTTCAGTCTGTCACTGAAACGTTCCTGCTTTGTTGTTTACAGATGGTTCTCTGTGGCTGATGTATGACTCGATGGGGAGATGACTGCCTGGTCTCTTCATTTCTCTATTATTTCATGTATGAAAAGGATGTATTGGCCACTATTAAAGAAGTAGCCTTATCAAAGAGAAAAGATAATTACAAATCACCATTAACATTCTTTGAGAAACTGGGGGGAACAGCAGAATGGGAAAGTTTAAGTGCCAGTATATCTGGCCTCCTGTTTAAGCATCAAGCCTGCCTTGTATAATAAAAGCTATTTATAAATTGCTGCTCTGTTAAACGTGTACAGAATTTTATGATGCATAAATTGGGAAGCAGAGCCAGCTAAGGGACTTAGCAGAGTGATGAATGGATGACAGGGTGCAAGACTGAAACTGTGTTTTATTCATGGATTGTGAGGTCAAGAAGAAGAACTGCTGGGAACGGCTGGCAGTTGAAGGAGAAAGATACAGAACCCAAGAGATAAAGAATCCAGTAATCTGAGAATTATCAAGCCACATTGTCACACTTCTTTTTGACAGTTACAACTCCAAGTAGTAGCTTTTTATTTTTACTTTGCTACATTTTCATGAGTTATTTTTATTCTTTCTCCTAGTTCGAATTGCATCACTGTCATCAACTGCTTCCAGTGTCACAGCCCTAATTCTCCTAAATCTCAGTAATTTATTCCCTTACATTTTAAGGAATAGGTGAGAAAAGGGTTTTTTTCCACACACACACACACACACACACACACTTTTCTTTTGATACAGCCACCCACCCCACCCATTTACAGTGTAGAAGGTGTGTGATTATGCAATCCAAAATCATAGTCTTGATCTGGGGCCCAGTTAGAAATTAATTAATTTGTTCAGTTTGGGCTGAACTTGTCAGGGCTCAAAAGATTGGTAGAGGCTGATAACTCATTAAGATGCTGTTTAATTCCCTTGGTCATGCAAGTATTCCTGAGCAGAATGCAGTTAATGCAAGTTAATTCCAAATATGTGAGTTAAGTTCATTGGTTTGCAATCATTATTTGTAGTTTTGTCACAGGATACGTTCAACCTGCGGGCACATTTTATATCCACAAATACCACAGAGTAAAAAACAAATCAAGACAAGGCTAGAATAGAGCTGCTTTGGACCAGTTAATGAAATCTGATTTCCTTTCATAAATTTATTACCGGGTGTTCCTGTATTTAATTTAAAATTGGTAGATAGATTGTTTAAGGAATATGTGGCTGCACTTAAAAATATATGTTGTTCTCTTATATGTTCTCTGTGTCTTCCATCTGTAAGGATTTCTGCCAAAAAGCATTGGAAAGGAGATTAAAGAGGCACTCAAGATAATCATCACTCAGAGAAGAATTCCCTTACCTGGTAGCAAATAAGAAAATATACCCTGATTAGTTTTACGGTAGCAGTGACCTTTAGTTTTCTTCTGGTAGCTTGTATGGTATTTGAGAAAACAGGTGAAGTAAAGGACTTAGATGTTTGGGGAAACTGCAGGAATTTTTTCATGCAGAAATGACAAGAGATTCACTTTTACAAGCCCCAGTATCCTGACATATTCTTGCTATTGTCACATTGCAATGCTGTAATTTGAATTTTAAAAAACCTTAGGCAAGCAGTACTAAATAAATAGAAAAAATATTTGGATGTGATTCTTTATAAACTAAATACATCTGACAGTGCCTATAGTATTGGTTTTGGTCTAATTTGTGTGCTGCAGATTAACAGTATTTGCTGGCCAGATTTCATCCTGCTTTTGCCACCAGTGTTGCTCAAGACCTCCCAAGCATGGAGGGAGTGGGTTGTGAGTGTGTTCATTCTTGTCATAGCATCTTTTAGAGTAGAATTATATTTTTCTGGGAATGCCTTTTGCTCTCCAGGCTTGCTGTATCAATCTGATCACCCTGTATTCTGGGAATGGATGAGTGGGATCCAGAGCAGTTATTCCAGTGGAGCTGACAGACCACATGGGCACGTCTCTTCTCTGGAATTGCTCTGGGTGCTGGCTGGTGTACTAGGAAAACTGGCTGTGCTCTATGAAAGGTTTTTCTCAGCACTCCCTTAGTTCAGCAGTATAGCCTATATCTTAGTCTGCTAATTTTACCTACATGTTGTTCCAAAATGTGACAAACTTGTTTGGTGCATCCATCCTCACTGGTTGGACTAAGGTTCTTCACCCTACAGTGAGTACTTGGAGTTTTATATTTTTTTTCTATAGCAAGTGCAATTTGAGGGGGATATTAAAGTTTATTTGCACCAGTAGTACCTCGTGATTGGAATAACATAAATGTCTGTTCTACAAATAGTGGCAAGTACAGTCTGCATGGTAAACAGAATGCAAAGGGAACATGGCGATTGTTTTGTGAATGATTCTAGATCTTAACTTTGAAGTTAAGGAACTTTTAGCCCTATTGTAAAGTTAATATTTTTGAAAAAGAAGTTAGACCAGGTTTTTTCCCTAATAGTAATAAATTGATACATGTCTTCTAAACTGTCAGTGATGTTTCTTTTCGGGGAGCATATTTTTGCTAGCTATTTATTTTATGCATAAAGGTAATACATATGTATGAATATTATTACTAGTGTTAGTACTGCACAATAATCAGAAATGGTTTTCCCACCAGTCTCGATAAAATTTTAAAATTAGGTGTAAGAACAGCCTTTCAGTTTGCAAATTAAGCAATGTGAAGCAGTATGTAAGATATCCCAGACAATTTTTCACTTTTTACACTATTCAGAGTAGGAAACAATTTTGCCATGGAATAGGACTGGGTTTACAATAGCTAGTAACAGCGCTTTCTGGAAACGCTGCAAAGATGGCATTGCCTGTTTCCACATATCACAGTTGGCTCACTGAGTGCCATATTTTCTCTTAAGTACTTTCCCTACTGTTATTTCCTCCCTGAAAAGTTGATGGTTGAATCAGTCCCTAAAAGCAGAGTGCCCCTGGGAGAAGCTAAGGACACACAGGAAACAAGCTTAGTCTCAATACAGGTGTTGGCTCATACATGAGCTGGATTTACGTGCTGTAGTACAATCGGATAAAATGGTGAAGTGAAGAGAATTCATTCTTTTAGTGTCTCTTGCTTTGTGCTTTCTGTATATGGGATTTTTATGGAAATTAGTGGACATGCAGCATTATGCATTTGGCTTGAAACATGAAGTGGGAAGGAGAGTACATGATGTCTTACACAGAGCTCTGGAAAGGAAGCAAATTGCATGCCTACCTGAAAATAAAAGGCTCGCCAGCATGGTGTTGAATGTGTTTTCCCAAGAAAGCAATTACGTATTTTAATCCTGAAGTCTGTGAAGTATATGCATTACATGTGTCACTTCTGTATACATTGTTTTGCTTCTCTCTGGATTTGACAAATTAGACTTAGTTTGGACCTCAGCCAAATAATATGAGCCAATTTCATGCTTTGTGAGTTATTGAAGAGAATGTTTGATACCTAAAGCTTCAGTTTGCTGGCTCCCCTCCCATTTCTCTTAATCCTTTTGGGAATCTTGGTTATAACTCTCTTCCAGAGGCTCAACAATTTCTGAGCACTGGGTTACTATACCAGTGGAATGGAAGGAATTTTAAATATGATCTGCCTTTCCCCTGACATTTGTCCCTTTCTGGTTTGCAGGCTCCGTTTTGCTAATTCTAGAGAACAGCTATGTGAGATCAGAAAATGTGCTTTGGTCTTAATGGATCTTAATGTCACAAAAATCACTATCTGAACTTGGGATCAGAGGATGTTCAGGGCAGTAATTTGATTTTGTTTTCCGTATCTCTGCAATATGTTTATTAAAGATTCTGCATTTCTCTTTTGCTTGATAAGGTTCCTTATGAGGCAGGGCTGCTGGTTTGCTGCTGTAACAGCAGCATGAGGAAGACAAACAAGTACATTTGACATACAATCATGTTGTTGGAGTAGAATATGCTTTGGACAAATGTGATCAAATGTGAGCTTTTATAATAATTTGGGGCTGGATTTTGTTGCATACAATCCAATGAATTCTGTGAGTTTGTGAGATGACCTATGTACAGGGGTGATTCTAAGAGCACTGGCGATGCCTATTAAACTTACCTTAAAAGCTTTTATTTTTAATGGTCTGTTACCTCTCCTTGTGCTTCCATTTTATTTCAGTTTGCTAAGGTCTGAAATAGCAAATATTTTAAATGGGAGAAGATATGTAAAGATGTACTGAAAATGTAATTTGTGAAACTCTTTGGAATTTTTTGGGATATAAGCATAAATACAGAAAGTCTGTTATAGCATTTTAAAGACTACAAAAGAATAGTTTTCATGGAAAGAAATCATTCATTACATAACAAAGTGCATGTATTGATCATACTTTAAGAAGTGAAGGTCAAGATTTTACTAAATTTACACAGAATGCTGCTTGTAAACACATTCTTTAAAAGAAATTAAAATTGTGTTAATGCTCACCATCTAGAAATGTTTGTATAGCAGCTTTTGCTTTTCCCGCATAGGAGATTACTTCTGTAATCTGTGTTACTGATACACTGTAGAAAGTTTAATAATAGTGCAGCTTTATTAGTGCATAAATCTCTGTTATGGCAACATAAATATCCTATGACAAACTTGAGACAAAATCATATTAATTGTGTCCTTCTATTGACTTCAGCTGAGTCATGTACAGATTCTTTGACAAAATTAAATATGAAGAAATGCAAAGAGGCTGCTTGTCAGCTTCATCTATGTAGGCAAAGTAAAATAACTTAAAATAGGGAGTAACTGTGTTTACACTTCCTGGAGAGAAGGCGGTATATAGATATTGATGAATTTGCCCCTTTCATGATCACAAAGTCCTCAACCACATTCCTTGTGTAACTAGCTTTAATGTAGAAAGAAAAGAATCTAGTGTAATATAACCATAGTAATTGAAATTAATATGTTGTAGCTGAGATTCCTGGCAAGATGGCCTGGAAGATGAGGAAAATCATAATCTGGTAGCATAAACTCCTCAAGACAAATCTGTATCTCTTCTCAGTGTACATCACTGCCTGTGGGGAATGTCATCATACTTTCCTCATGTTGCAAGTGGCAGCCACTAATATGGACCTTTGGATCAATTGATTCATTTCTGACTGCAGTTGCTTACCCATGGTGCACTGTAATGAGCTTATTTTCCATAGTGATTGTATTTAGGTGGGGGCAGTGTAGAGAGAAAAAAAAACAACTGGAGGGATTATAAAGAAAGCAAGGAACGTGATTTAAAATCCTTCATGTGGAAAGAGGGGCTTAGAGATTCCTCTTTTTCCTCACTTTTTTGCATGGATACTCTTATTAATGTTACTAGCATCTCTAATTAACTAGCTCTGTTCCAGTGGCCTTCAATATACAGGCAGGGATTTGCGTGAAAGTGAGAAAACTTAAAAAGGTTAAAATTTGGCTTTAGCTTCCACTCAGTCTGGTTATTTTGGTTTTATTATAAAGATTTAGATTCTAAGGATAATTACCACAGCATCTGATGTGGATTAAGATATGACCGGAGAGCTGTTTTTAACCATGCTGCTAAAGGTTCCAGTTAAATTATTAATAAATTCAGTATCTAATTTGGCAAAACCTGATAATACTTATCTTCAGTGTTCATAAGCTATGTAGTAGGCTGTTGAAGGAGTTTATTTAGAAATTAAGGAGAAGTAGCAATTTATAAAGGAAAACTACATTCTTTGTCTGAACTCTTTTAGGGTGTAGGTAATCAACTTCAACATCATGAATAAAAACCCAGAACAAGTGTGGAACAGTTTTTGGTTTTACGGTTGTTATTCCTCATTACAAGCAGCTTATTTGTCTCCATATATACTGGGAAAAAGGATCTGTATTAATTGCAAGTTCTCGAAAACTTAATTGTCTTTAACAGACTTGTACTGTGCTACAGAGGTTCGATCTCATGACAAGCAGCATATATTGAATGAAAAGTGGCAGGGTTGGAATGTGGGAAGAGCAGGATGTACAAAATGCTTCTGATACCTGGAGCCAGAGGCCATCAGTCAATGACAGTCTGTGTCTTGTCTCTTGGTAATGCTGCAGCTCCTTGTTCTGAGACAGAGTTCACCTTTAAGTTTAGACACGTGAACAGTCACCAAGTGTAATCTGGTGTCAAGAGACATCAACTGTTTGTGACCTTGGATGAATCATTTGTCTTAGGAAGAATAGAGATGTTATTTAAGTAATAAAGTTACTGTTTCAAAAAGTCTGGAGCACATATCTTTCAGTTCAAGATTATGAGTATATAAGCATTCAGATATTTTTAGGGACTTCAGTGGGTATATCCACTCATTCAGCAATCCTTTAATGAAATGTGCTTTCTCTTTCTTCCCTTTAATATGATTAGTCATTTAATAACAAAAATAGATTCAAGAAGTTGTGGGAGAACTCAGAAGCCCTATGAACAAGTTTAAAATACATCATAACTCTGTTTCATCTAGCCTGGTGTTTGTCAGCTGCCCTGTCAGCTGTCACCTGCCTTAGCATCTGGGCAAAGCAGAAAGTTTTGAATTACTGTTCTCATGTTCCTGTTTTATCCTGGTTCCTCTTTCCTCCTCCATATGAGAACTGACTACTCTGCTTTTTCATTTCTTGCTGCAAAGTGCGGCATGGCCGAAAACACAGAATCTGGCTTTATAGCTCTCGTTCCTATGGCTATGAATGCTTCATCCTCAAGCGAAATGCTGGGAAGGAATGATGCTTAATATGCAGGATGTTACTGCTATACAAGAATGCAGGGAATGTCTTGGCATTAACTATTAGCCAAAAAAAAAGTTGAATAGATTAATCTATAAACATACTGAGATTTACAAACCAGAGAAAATGAGGCATCCTTTGCCCTCCATCCCAACATATGCTGATCAGGGCCTGGGGAGTGGGAAACCCCATTCAACATAGCAGCTGTAAATCATCCCTCTTCCATCTCAGGCAGGTGCTTACTGCAGGGTTTGCTGGCCCAGGCACTCTCCGTTTCTTTTATCTTGCTTTCTTCCAAGATATTTAAAATGTCCCAGCTTGCTTGTAGTCTTCTGTTTGAGTTAGCTCCAGAATAGATTTGTGTGTCAGGAGACTTGAGTTCAGAAGGTTGTCTTGCTGCTTGCTTTGAAGATAGGTGTGCTTTGGTCCCATCACTGGAGAAGGTTCACTTTGAATGCTCGGTTTTGTGGTAGATCTAGTCTAACCCATTGGGCAATGCACCCAAAAAGCTCTCTCTCTTCTTTCAGTGCTGCTCATATTTGGCAGCAGGAGCCCAGGAAGGGAGGTCGGGATAGCTCCTGTCACCATCAGGGAGTTACTGCCTTGGCTGCTACTCTGAGTCACAGGCACAAAAGGAGGAGCCCCCCAGAGCTTTGCCATCAAGGGGAGCTCCTCTATCTCCTCTCTTTTTTGTGAATCTGGCCTTCATTTCACAGCTTTTGTTGCAAGTCTGAAATGGAATATGTCATGTCAAAATGAAATTTTGAGAGGGCTTGAGCAAGAAAAGGAGATATTTCAAATTCAGTTCAATCTGCCGAACCAAGAAATCAATTATTCACACTGCCTGAGTCAGGACATAAAATGAAATAGTGTAATGTCTTCACTTAACTTTTCTCTCAGTAGTTTTAAGCAGGGTATTTTAGCTCAGACATGGGGTTGGGGGGAGGTGTTGATGTTGGGGCTTTTTTTGTTAGTTGTGTGTTACTGTTTTAGGGGGTGATGTTTGTTTGTTGTTTGTGCAGTGGGATCTTTGGGGACTAGAATGTACGGAGCATTGACTGTGTGGGATGGCTCAGTGCTACAGACTAGAGGGGGGAAGGACACCTGAATTCCCAGGGCAACGTAGTGAGTGTGTGTCTGAGTGTGGTGTGAAACTGAAGCCCCTCTGGCTGAGATCCTGCAGAGCCGACACAAATGAGCTGAACATGACTACAAATGTGCTTTCAGTAATGGCTGATCTGTTTCACTATAAGAAAATAGGTCACTGAATAGCAAGAAATGTAAAAATGATAAACTGTATATATTTCAACAAATGTGGGGTTTTTCAGATCTAATACAAGGCTCTCTGTGGAAGAAGTTTTTGAATTATAATTTAAAATAATTTTTAGCACCTTTTATGCTGTCTGTGAAAATATGCATCATCAATGGCTGGTATTAAGACAGTGTGTTCTGCATGCTTAGTCTTGCATCAAGCAGCTCATACCCTGAAGGAATATTTGACTTAAGGGAATAGTGCAGCAATTAATTTGGGGTAATACACAACTCTAATGGTTCCTTTTAGTATGTTAGTGAATACAGAAAGGCTTTAGCAAAGCCTTGCAGTCCAAGAGGGTAAAAAGTGACTGTCTGCTCTCCTGAAGACCCATCTACATAGAGATGGAATCACCTTTGTTTTCTTCATTCAGTACCCCAGGCCACCATGTGTCTCAAGCTCTTGCTGGGATTTAGTGCTGCAGCTTCGAGCTATTTATATTGGGATAGGAGGAAGTAAGCTATTCATAGCTAGGCACAAGTGGAAGGAGATACAGAGAGGCAGAAATGGCATTGGGATTAGGATCCTTTCAGTGGGCAGTGACTTTATAACTTTTCAGCTCACTACACTCCTGTTTGTGATGAACCTTCATTTCCCTGGTGTCATGTCTGCATCTTGTCTAGGATTTGTCATTCCATCCTCCGTCCCTTTTTTTCCTTGAATTTGTGTCTTCCATTTTCACTTTTCTATAGGACTCTTCTCCCTATCTATTTCACTCCAATTTCTTTGTAAGTTTTCCCTCACATAGAAATAATGTTTTTCACGTGTCCCTGTGTTGAATCCCACATTATTCTGTTTCCTGGAATAGGGTGTAACTTTTTGCCAACACTTTGAATGACTTGTGCACTTACAGTATGTGGTTTAAGTTTTCAGAGATGGGAGGCTTTGTGATAGGAAGCCATCATTTTTTATATTTTCTAGGATACAGATATCTTCCGGATGATGTATTTGTTGTGCCACCTATCAATGATTTCTAAGCTAGGGGGAAGGAAGAGTCAAAGTTCCCATTCTATTCTGAATGGGAGAGAGAACTTCATTTTATGTTTAAGTAGTGATTCACAGTTGTAAATGTGGTTGTATAAAGCTCTGACTTAATGTTCCCAAAAATGAAAATACCATACGTTACAGATGCACTGGGAGATGTAGCCAAATAAGAAAATTCAGTTCTCTTTATTTTATTTTAAAATTTGACTTCATTCCACTAGAAAAATGTCATTTATTAAATGAGTAGGTGTTCGGAAACAATTTCAAACCTATTTACAGAACTTTAGTAGAGATTAGATCTGTTTATAGAACTTCACAGCTTTAATGGCAAAAATCCACAAATGTGGTC
This sequence comes from Ploceus nigricollis, assembly GCA_013399945.1. Classification (NCBI taxonomy): domain Eukaryota; kingdom Metazoa; phylum Chordata; class Aves; order Passeriformes; family Ploceidae; genus Ploceus; species Ploceus nigricollis. The sequence goes on from VXBC01010659.1 coordinate 2,310,059, forward strand.
TTATTCTTTCTTAAATTCTAAACAGATCTTCCTTGAGAGATGTGTTGTTTTCTTTTCTTTTGGTTTTCTCTTAACTTTCTTCGTCATTGGAATTTGCTAACATTCCTAGCATTTAAGAGATCTAAAAATTGAATCTAAACCATTGGAAATGGTCTTCTGTCTTCCTTTTGCTTTATCTATTTACATGAAAAAGTCTGGGTTATTGACACTGTATCATATTTATTGTAGGTTCCTGGATCTTGTTGCCATAGTTACATCTGGTAGTCAGGAAGAGTTTTGCTGGGCTCAAAGTTATGCTAATTGACAGTTTCATAGGGAGAATAATTCTCAAATTTCAGGGAATAATCATTCTTTCTTGCTCTAAAACTTGAGGAAACTATTTCGTTTTCAACCACAACAATATCCCCCTCTAACCCAATTCAATACCAATGCTGTGTATAGTTAATTTTTCTCAGAGAATGTTCTTTTTTTTGGATACTTTTTGCTGTTTGATCAATCCTCCTCTTGCTTTTCTCCTCTTCCCCCATCTCAGAAAACAATGGCCCTTTTCTGATGCTAGTATAGATTTTTCTGAAGAAGTGGCAGTAATACAATGTCTGTCTTGAGTTTCAAGGTTCTGCTTTTGTGGGTAATGCAACCTATTGTCCAAAGAAAGATAATGAGGGTTAATCACATGGAAAAGCAAAATATTATTACTGATGCACCACTAATCTCTTACATGTTCTTAAAATAAATTTACTTACTCTTACAAAAGGAAGTAAAAAACCCAAATGCAGAAAATCTCACCAGAACTTTGTTTGTTATTTGGTCCTGGACTTTCTCTCTTGTTGTTCTTGAAGAAAAAGGAGAAGAAGCCAGATTGGTGTAACTGAACAGAGACATTGTACTGCGGTTCCATTCTAAACAACCCTTGGTCTGTGTAAATGGTACCTAACAGGAAAGCTGGAGCTTCAGGATTATCACAAATGGCCAAGATGTGATAAGTTATAGAATTTGTTAATTTAAATTGTTTGAAAATATAATCAAGCTGTGTCTACCTTGAGATTCCAGGTTACTTACTTTGGTGTAAACTGATTTGTAGCATGGTAGGTTTTATCTCGTTTCAAGAGTTTTATCTAGTTTCAATGTCTTCTGCAGTCTTTGCCACTTTCATATGGTCAGCTAAATTCCTCTTACAGGAAAGGCTTTATTGGAGCAGACATTTAGATTTTATGATGCACTTAGATTTTATATATTTAGTGTGTAACAGTACTCATCCTGTAGTAGACTGGGAGAAAAGGAACAACTGCCTGTCTAGCTTTTCATTATAATGTCCACCTAGTGCTATATATTCAAGGTGCTTTAAACTTTAGTCTTCTGGATGATACTCAATTAACATGTCATACCTTGGACGCTTGTAAGTCACCAGAGTTATCAGCAGAACTTTTAAAACTAGATGAAGTCTGATTTGTCTCAGTGAAGAGGCAATTCAGAAAAGAATTACTGCAACTATGTCATTAAGCACATCTGATGAAAGTTCTGATTTAAGAGCCTTTAAATGCTTTTTTTGGACTAGTGATAACTAAAGACTTTGCAAAGGTAGAGTTTTTATTGAGGAGCAAGATGGGGTCTTTTGCATCTGCTTTCTGAACGTGCCTGTTCACATGGCTTCACTCTTGAAGGGCTGGCAGCTGCTGGCTGCCATGACTTAGCAGTGACTGAGAAGAGTCACAGGTTCTATCTGAGCCCCCTGTGCCCCTGAAACTGCTGAGGCTAATGGTGTGGGGGCCTTCCAAACAGAGAGAGATGAGTGGGAAGGTTTGAGATGGTGTGTTTAGGAAATGAGGGCTTGACAGACAAGTCTTGGTATCTGTAAGTATTAGCGTGGGTCTTGGGGCACTGCCTGGCGTTGCACTGATGTGCATCCCCTTGCCATGACTGAGCTGCTGTCCAAGCATTGTGTGCTTTGGAGTTTTTCTGTGTTCAGGCCACCCTTTTATTCCTGCAGTGTGTGTGCATCCTGTTCCACTTCTGTTCCTAGATTGTGTTTGTCAGACTGTTCCGGGAGCCTTGGAATGTGCTGTGCAGGAGCTGGGCTGCCCAAGGGTTCTACAAATGTTTGGGGTTTTCATTTAAAGCTTAGTGACTCACTGGGAGTACACAGCATTACTTGCTGAAATCAGAGCCATGGTCTAGTGAGTTCAGAACCAAGAGGTCTGTATTCTACCCCTCACTCCTCTATTGATTTCCTGCAGCGTTGCACATTTCATTTTTACTCTATGAGTCTTTAATGACACTTTTTTTAAACAGGAGAGAAATATGAAAAGGGATAGTAGTGATGGCTTTAATAATATTTTAAAGATTTTATAGATTTAAGTTTATAGATACTGGCAATCCTTGTCTGTGGAAGTGGAATATGATAAAAATATTTTTACTATAATTTTCTGTTGGAATTTGATACAGCAACAGTGGTTTTGAGATTGGCAGGGTTCAAAGGGTAGCTTACGTGTTCTGAGTTTAAATTCAAAATATAGCCTCTGTATTCTGTCCTAAAGCTGTAGTTCCTTTTTACTATTGTTAGGCAGCAATTGTATGCCTGTCTCCCCTTATCACAATCTCTGAAAGGCTACTGTTCAAAAGTGGATTAATATTCTTAAATTTAGTATCTTGTGTTACCAATTTAAATTTCTAAGTTGTTTTTTTCCTTGATTATAACATGATATATAAATTTTTAGCATGTTTTTGCCTTAGGTAGTTTAAATTGCTTTCTGTTGGTATTTTTTTGGAAGGCCACTTTTTTCTGCTCTTTCCATGCACTGTTCTGTCCATTTCTTTCAGAGAGTTGGTGATTTAGACTCATGTATAGGAAACAAATTTAGCTACAGGATGGTGTTAAAATTATCTTGCAGTGTACCAGTCCTACTCTAACATAACTAGGCTTTATAATACTACCTTTAGAGACAAGAGGACAATTAACAGAATCCTCACATCCTAAAATGTTGGCATTTATTTGAAGAAGTACAATTTATATTTAGCCATTGAACTATTTAGAAAAATGCACCTCCTATAATCAGTGCAAATTTAAGGTTAGCATCCAGTTACTTCATTATTTTGCTTGTTGTATTTGCTACCAACTAAAACTTGTAATCAGTTCTCTACTACATGCATTCTAAATTTTACAGATGTAGTTGAATCTTTGCCTTTTTTCCCATGTGTGCATTAGGGCTTAGTTTTCTTTGCAGATTTACATAAAAATAAACTCTGAAGGCCTGGGGAAAGGGCTCTGTTAAGAATGTCATGTTTCTGAATGCCTGCTGCTTAGATCCTATACTAGTGTCATATTAAAATCACAGAGAGATTAGCTTATGGTATTGTTTTAATTATGTAACAGAAGTGTGGTTTCTCTTCCTTTTTTGAGTACTGGATTATGCAATGACTTTAGAGGCAAATTTGTCTCTTTTTTTAAAGTAGTATTAAATTACTGATTTTCCACTACTTTGAAGCTGTCTGCAGATAAGCAGATCTTAGAATTAAATCATATTTAAATCATAAGGCCACTGACTACGTTGAAGTTGTGGGGATAGGACTGAAACTTTCCTGAAGTTTAACAGTGTTTGAATTGGGTATTTTAATTCAAGCACATCTTTTGTTCCTGAATTGGACAGCAGCCAAATTGTGCTGTATCTTTCTACTCCTTCAGGGAATTGTAGGCATTTTCAGCTTTATTTTATGCCTTAGTTGAACATGCTACATTTTTTGGGTGTGCATAAGGGAAGAGAAGGAGGAAACCAATCTCTGGATACTCAGGCACAATACAATAAGCTGTAGACCATTGATAAGGAAGGATTTTTATTGACTTAAAATAGGTGCTCAGTTGCTTCCTGATAGAAGTCCTCAGATGTGTTAGTTGCTATTAAAAGCTGGATGGTTTTATAAATATGTATCTCTATCTCAATCACTGTGTCCCCAAGAGAGATGTAAGGCTCTGCTATCCAGACCATGGCTATGAGTGTAACAGTACATGGAACATAACTTTGCAAACAGGTTTGACTGATATGGCAGTGCTTAGGTTTAATTACTGGAGTTTTGTGGTTGTGTATAAATACTTGAGTCTCTCAACCTGTAATTAGCACCTTGCATTTTCCTTTACCTTCTTTATAATTTTCTTCAAGAATGTATGTGTGTGTTTATTACATTTCACAGGAAAGAAAAGCAAATCAGATATTAATTTTTGCTGTCGAATAAAGAAATCAACTTAATGGTGTTTTAAATATAAAGTGTTCTTGCATAACTTAGTGTTTCGATTTACAGTGTTCTCTTTGTCTTTTTATAGCCACCTGCTTCAGGAATTGGTTTGTGTGTCTGCCTCATGAGTTTCTAACCCTGTTCTGAAGGTCACACTGACTGCTGGTCGAGGGGACCTGCTGCAGTTCTTAAGTTATGGCCTAAGTTTATATTACATGATTTTGATGCATGATGATCTGATTATGCAGTAAGCTACAGTGTGATTCATGAGATCCAATTTTGTGGTGCCTGGGATGTTATTGAAGCTGGTGCTCTGATTATGACTTTGTGACATAATTTATGACATTATTTCCAAACCCAGTTTTTCTTCCTTTTAAAAGAGCACCAGTGTGTATTCCTATCCTAGACGACATTGAGGATCAGGTCACGCCCTTAAAATGACATTAAAATTTATGTTTTTGAGTATTAGAGAGTATTCGATTCTGCGTATTAGAGTATTAGATTCTGAAAAAAGAAATAGTAAGAAGTTAAGTGATACTGGTAAACAGCAGGAAAGGATGGACCTCTTGGTACTCGTCATTTATAAAGGTATCTCTCATGCTGAAAGTGTGTGTGTGTGCTTATTTTTACATATGTAATGTTTGTAATTAGCTCACTGTTTCAGGAGATTCATAAGTAATCTTAGGCGAAGATTTTTGTCTCTAGAATGCATTAATCACGTATATATGCGAGCATGTATATATGAATGTCATAAATGACCTAATCTACACAGCAGATTTGGAAGCAAATTTAATTTAGGCATAGCAAAAAATAGGGAGTGAGGAAACAGAAGTGCATTTTTTAATGTGAAGTACAGTATGTATTTTTTAATAAAAAGGGCTATAATATAAAAATGTTCAGCCAGATTTTTCAAATGTCAGGTGTGCACTTATGTGGAAAAAATATGCGTAGTACGTAACTAATGTGATTGGGATTCAGGGATTTGTTATGTAACAGAACTCAGGGATTTGTTATGTAATAAATGCTTTGGATGTGCTCACAGCTGCAGTGGAGTTAACATTTTTTCAATAAGACACAATTGTACGCGTTGCAGGCACCTTTTCTGTGTGTTGATCTTTCCTGAGCAATATTGCTAAGTAGCAAAGAAGCCAAGTAGTATAAAAACTTTTGTAGAAAATATCTTCATCTTTCATTTTTACTGTAATAACAACTTACTTTGGTTAGAAATATCCATATATGATTTTATGTAAATTAAATGTTTGCCATAGTCTGTAATTTTATATCTCCTTATGCTTAAACTGAAGTAGCAGGTTATAAGGAGAAGTTACTCAGACCACTGGCTGTGGTTTCCCTTCAGTACAACTGTGTTATGCGTTCATTATTTAATCTTTCATCTGCTGTCACTGGACCAGACCTAACTTAGGAGTCCCTGTGTCAACCCATGTGTACATAAACTCATAATCACTGTTGTATGTGTTTGTCTCATTGAGCAGTTGAGATCTAGTGCTAATCTTACTTTATGTATTATGTTGAAGATATTGAAAGCTCTTGGGTTGCTTTCATCTTAATGCAGTTTACAATTCTCAGAAAACTTCTTGAACCAGTAAATGTCAGGCTTTGGCCTTTTTTTTTTTAAAGACCCACTTTACACAGTGTCCATATTATTTGTTAGTGATTTGATAGAACTGCGTATGTCAAATCATTCCTCAGTTTTTGAAGGAGCTGTAATCCAATGCAAATCTGGGTGCTTGAATTGTTTTCTGTGAAATTTAGTTAAAATAATTGCCATTTAGGTTTTGTATAACTCTTTCAGGCAGTTTCATAATGCTGGAATCCAAAAGCATCTTATCTTGGCTAGATGACCTGGATCTTAGTTTATCTGGGCAGTTCTTCTTTATGTCTAGACAGGCATGATTGAAAATTTTCTATTGGTTCTTTGTCTCTTACAAACATGGGAATATTGTAACTACTTATTTGCTCCCTGAAAGTCAGTGGAAGTTGGTGTTAATGAGGGAAATGCAGAGCAGAGCTGTGATGGAGTCCACTGCAGTTCTCCTTAGGGTATTAATTACTTGCTACGCAGGGCTTGCTCTTGCTCAGGGCAAGGTGCTGGGAACAAAGCCTCAGGGTGTTTTTGCACCAGCAATTAGGCCTTCCCTCCTCTCTCAGCAGGAGCCAAGGGGAATTCTTGCATCTTCTGAGGTGTGCCTGTGTCTGTCCTGAGCAGGTGGCAGAGGATGGCTGCTGTGCTTTGGCTGCTCTGAGGCTGGGGCCAGGTGGGCAGTGCAAATATCTCTGTTTGCACTTAGCCTTTGCATAGCTGTGCTTCCTCCTGCTGCTGTGACCCCAGGGCTGGGATTAGGGTTCCTGGATGTGGCTGGTAGGGTAAGGACCCTTCAGCTGAACAAAGTAATTGCTGTACTGAATGAGCAGGAAGGATGTGGCTTGCTTGTGTATCCCAGTTAGGGGAGTGAAATCTCTGGTGGAAGTTACAGTGGCAGCAAGATGATGTTTTGTCAGAGCAGCCATCCAGCTGTACGCTGCGAGAAGCCTTCTGGGAATATTTTCGTGTCTTGGCAAGGTCTAAGAAACAAGTTCTGCTTTCAGATTTGTGCTTGTGTAAACTTGAGAAGTTACATGAAGACATTTCAGGGGTTACTTTATGGTTCTATGGCAATTTACTCCATACAGATTTTGGAAGCAGTTCTGTCTCAGGAGGGTGCGTATAGGGTATAGGTAACCACTTTGGGTTTGATATTCTTGTGTAAGAATACTCCGTTATTAAAGTATGTGTCCGACTCCAGGCATGTACTCTAGTTCCAGCAGTAACAGATGTGATTTAGGTACACAATTAATTATCCCACTGAAATGGCACCAGTTCACTGAATTTCTCAGTCTAAAACTGCACGTGGCCGTTTCTTAAGTTTGTATTATTGCATCATAAAGTACTTCCATGTTACATGGAGCAAACTTTTTTTTTCCTTCAAAGTAAGAATATTAACACTACTTCTATTCCTTTTAGCTCACAAAAAGGCAGGATATTGAAATATTAATTTATTTAAAATTATCTTTTTATAGGACAGGTGTTCTGATTTTACCAGTTCATTCTAGTGCACAGTGGAAAATTGCTGTAAGTTACATACTTTTTTAATAATAGATGTTCAAAAATTACTCCAGCCTTTAACTCTACAAATAGCATAATCTTTCTGTATGCATTTTATCTATACAATTCTGCTTTCTACAAAGAAGTCTTTGGCCCCTGAAGAGAGAATTAATTAAAAGTAAATTGAACACGTGTTTATTTAATGTACAGAACACACTTGATGCAAAGTACTATTCTTGGAAAATGTAGCTGGCAATATAAATTCCAATTTCCTTTCCAAATAAACTGAGGAATTTAAGGATAAATAAAACGACTCTGTAAATTGTCTTCCATTGTTGTTGTGTGCTGTAGCCATAATTAGTTGGATGTTTGTGCACCAGGAAGAGTCCACAATGGTATTACTAGAATAAAAAGGTTTAGCATGTTTTCCATTCTGGCGTGGTGGCTGCCAGCCAGCAGTGGAGTGAAATCCTGACACGGTGCTGACGTGTCTCGGGCTTGTACTGACAGGGCTTCACTTTGATTTGTGTGGAGGGAGCAGTTGTGATAAGGAGCTCTGCTCCTCTGAGTTAGGCACTGTTCGCTGACCTGGGCCTTCTCATCCTGGGAAAGTAAAGTGGCCACTTCTAACCTGAAAACACACAGAACAATCTGGTAGAGAAATTCAATCTGGTTTTGTTGCAAGTTGCATGGATTTAATGGGTGGTCAGCCACAGCAGCAGTGCTGCTTTGCTTAGCAGCAATGCTTTAGCATGTTGGATAAACTCAATCAATATTTCAGATCTTCTGAATTGATGATTATTTTTGGCCAAAAATAAAGATGGTAAATAAAATAAACTTCCTTTACTACTTTACTAGAAATCAGGTATTTAGCTTTTTTTTTTTTTTTTAAACATTATGCTTGAGTTCCTCTGATACTGGTGGGACACTGGTTCTCCAGTCTCAAATTATCATTCTGAATATAAATGTCATTGTTCAGATGTGTGGTTTGAATAGCACTAGCAGAGATCTTTTGTCACTTCTCTCTCTTTGGTGTTGTAACAATCAAACCGCATCCGTAGCTGGTATTACAGTCAGGTTACTCAGCTGCCTGAGCAGATGGACAGTTATCTTTGTGAAATAGAGAGCTGACTTAAATACCTGGCTGCTTTTGACTTGGAGGAAATATTTGTTAAAGGAGCAGGTAGACAGAACAGGCAGATTGTCAGGAGTACCCAGGGTATCAGTAAGGCATGACCCATCCATCTGGCAGTCAAAGTTAGGGATTTTTTCTCATTAACATTCACAATTCAGATCCTGGAGAGAGCTGTACAAGCATGAAATCATTGGAATTATTCAGTAATGTGTGTGGATTGTAGATACAAGAAGTTTACTCTCTGTATATTCATAAGCCAGTCTAAATTTGATTGTACCCTGGAACAGTCCCTTAGGTGTCTTGCTGCAGCTAGATCTTTTCTGGCACACTCATTAACTGAAAGTGAATTATCTGAGACAGAGCCCAGAAACTCTGGTTTCTTCAGAGGGACATTTCCCTCTCCTTACCAGATGTGCTTTTGAGCATATTGGTCTCTCTTCTGTGCAACTCTGTTTCAGGTTTCCCCCATCTGAAGTACAGCTTTATAATGGTTAAAATGGTTAAAACACTTAAGTTCAATTTATTGTATTAGCTATTGGTTTTCTGCTTTAAGTTCTAAAAAGAGAAGCAGCCTACTCCTCTCTTCATTTTCAGATGCAAATGCCCAAAGCTTTTAAGTATTTGTATTGAGTGTCCTTTTTTTAAAAAAAACTTGATTTGCACCCCTCTTGCAAGTCCTGCTAAGCCTGCATTTATTGAAGAACTAGAAATCTGATTATACAACTTTGGAAATGCGCATATATTTATAGCATTTATGCATGTCTTGGAAAGACAGTTTTTTCCTAGCACACTATATTTGCCCCTATTCTTTTCATCTTTCCATTTCAGTATTTCATGATATCAGGTGTCTACAGTAATGCTCTGCACTTGGAGTGAGCACGCTGCTAACACTTCCAGAGGATTTCATCAAATTCAAAAGAACTTGTCACAATAGTGAGCACTGTGCTGAGCTTTTCTTTGTACACATAAATTACGAGATCCACAGCATTGCTCAGCATCTTTATCTTCTCTGTAGGATGTAGCATGTTGCTTTAGCACCACGTACTAAACAGTGGTACTACCCTCTGCCTGTGGAGAAGGCTTTATTCAAGATACCGATGTGTTTTAATCCATCTGCCTTCAAGGCAACACCACTGGAACATAAAAGTAAGGAATTGCATTAATATTAATACCAGCTCTTGATGTGACAGGTACTATAGCTTATGTGCATAGTATGGTACTTACAGAATCTAAGAGACATTTTTAGATGAAAATGAATTTTGACTTTGTCTGCTGCTGACAGATTAAGGCTATTTAAAATGGATTATTTTTCAGTTTTGGGGCTTTCTTGCAGAATAAGTATTAACTCTTAATTTGCCACAGGAGACTAAAATACAAACATTTTTTCTGACAGATACTAAGTTTCAGTGTGAGACTTTGACACGTCCCTGCTAGAACCCGTTGACATGATGTTGAGGAAATAGTTCACGAACATCATGAACATCACAATGGTCTATATTGCCAGAGGTGGGATGCCTGATTTCGTTGCTGGGATGACAGCACTCTCTTGGAACTCATCCATTTGAGCACAGCTGAGAGCCAGCAGCTGTGTTTAACTATATTAATCTGGAGAAAAATAGTAAGCTTTCATCAAATCACCTCAGCAATTCAGAATTCAAAGTTACTTTCCCAACATTTGCTGGCCACTTTACTGAAAATTTTTAAGATTACAGATTGTATTCCTGTTATTCAAAAGGGAATGTTTCTCTGTTTTGTTTAGTTTTGTTTTGGGTGGTTTTTTTGTTCAAGACATGCTGGATTCTCCTCATTTACCTGATGACAGCTGTGATAAATTAGGTCCTTTTTGTTCTTGACTGCTGAGTGTAAATCTTGCCTGATGGTTTTAGGCAAGTTATGTAGCTATACTCAAGTTAGTGACAGCGTTGATGGCTAATAGTCATTGCTCCTGGCTTAGTGCTGTATTTGTTGACATGATAGAGCTGTTGACATCAAGAAACTGATTTGCAAATTCAACTGTTAAGATTTATTTGACCAGTCCTTAGAGAGAGAGAAGATTTACTTTCACATAGTAATAGGACATATTCAGTAAATTAACCAGAAACACAAGCCCATCCTTCTTTTAAGAAACTGTAGAGTCTTAAAAAAATATGAATTCCTTCCTCTGAGGAACTCAAATGAGAAAGCACAATATGCATGGTGTAAACATCCTTTCTGTGTTTTGATACTGTTAAGGAGAGGACTTGATTAGCACGTGCAGGCTTTACAAATCTGCAGTAGATTTCACATTAAACCCAGCCCTGTTTAGTTCTGCTGCAGTATGGAATCATTTTCTTGACGAACTAATTCCTCAAACTTTCAGCTGTTAATGAGTACTTGTGCAAGAGCGGTGGTTTCTGGACAGAATCTTGAAAACGTCTCCTTGTCTATAAAAACTGGGTAAATGATGTGTCAAACCATTTTAAGATGCTATCAATAGCATTTGAAATGAAAAGTTTTGTTAAGATAGATAATATTCCACAAGTGATTGGAGAATTTGCAGTTGGTCTTTTGATCTAAACTTGAATATTTTAAACTGTTCATTTTGGTGAGAAAAATTACAGTCTGATTATAATGAAACAAATACGTTTAACAGCGTAAACTGATGTATTATGAAGATGCATCTGCTTGTCTAAGAGAGAGGCTGTACTGAGAAGAGAGAGAAAACTGTGCCAAGTCCTTGCCTGTTGTAAGAATTAAAAACTCTGTAGGAATTGCTGAAGGTACAACCAATGCCTGATGTTAATTGCCTGAAAATTTAGTTCTACGCAATGTGTCCCTAGAAGAAATGCTGTTCAGACAATTGAGTGACTGCTCTGGATTACATTTATCTGTTATCTTGTGGAGGGAAAAGTGTGATTTTTTTTTTCCTCTCAGCAATATGTTTTGAACAAAATAGTGCACACAGTTGGACTCTCAGCAGGGAGAAAGTCCAAGGACTGACACGTTACTGTAATAATGGCAAGGTCAGCAGCACGATTGGTGCTGTAGTACAGCCGAAAGATTAATATCAAACAAATCTATTTTTAACGTGAAGCATAAGATAATCTGTCTTTAGCTGTAGAATATGTTAAAGTACATTATTGTAAAATTACAGGGCCTGGTTATCTTTCAAGTTTCCAGCAAGAGGTTTCTATAAATCTTTTCATATTTAACTCATAAATAGATTAAGTTTTGCAGAAAATAGCCTTCTTGTTAAATTGTGAAGATTTCAATCAGATTAAGTACTCCATATGAAAAGTATGTTAAAAAATTTAAGTGTCCTTGTACTTGGTTGGTTGTGCTCTATATTTAGGAATAATGGTCTTAAAATTTCCCCAACTTGTAAAAATATATCACATCAAATGTATCTAGGTATGACTGCCTCTTCTTGTATACCTGTCATTAATATCTGGATATGCAAAAGATGCTACTTTTTTGCTCATGTAATTGAGATTTTGTCATAAACTCATTAACTGTAAAGCTTTCCAAAAGTGATTTTGAGGTGCAAATCCATGGCCATTTGTCAGTATTGAAGATTCCAATGCTTTCATAAAGACAGCTGTTGCAACACTTAGGAGAAGGGAAAGAAAGGGGATTAGGAATAAATATTTTGTGGTTTTCTTCTCATCTGTGTATTGGGGTGCTAAAATTGATAATGAGTGTGAATGCTTGATATCGTGTGTTCTTTGACATTAAAAAAAATCCCAAAGATTGGCTTGCCCACATTTCCACTAGAGGAAGTATATATGAAAAAAATCTTTGAAAAATAGTTGGAGTGACTGACATGAAATTAGATCAATTGCAATATTGTTGACATTGATTGAGGAGTGTTAAGTGAGGGATGGAAAAAAACATATTTGATCAAGATTAATCTTTTCTGCCAATGCTCCTGAGACATGTATAATAATATTTTTTTTCCTGTAAAGCTGCCTACGGAAGACTGAAGAGCCAAATCATGATCTACAGAAGTCCATACAAATTCTGGACACAAGGATCTTTGAAGATTGCGCAAAGGTCTTTAAAGATTTTTAATATTTATAGCTGTGCATCTTTATTTCAGCTGAAACTTCACTACAGTTTAAGATGCTGAAACCATTTAGCATTATGGATGCATAGTTTTGTCTTAAAATCCCCTTTTCTCATGCCCCTGGGAAAACTGAAGTGGAAAGTAAAATTATAAATGCTTTGAAATGATTCGTGTGTTTAAGTGGAAACCCACCCACAGTTTTCCCAGAGTGCAGGTCACTAAATCCTAATGCTTCTCTTAAAGAGAAGGGAACTTCAAAAACTGCCAAAGATAGAGTTTAGAATCTGAGTGGGAAATGAAGTTGCTTCCTGTGTTCACTCAATGCCAGTGAAATTAAGTCTGTTTTATTTGACGTGTAGTTGAAAAGTTCCAAATACAGAGCTAATGTTTTAAGTTATCTCAAACCAGATTTGGTTGCAGGGTTTTTCTGCAACAGCCACAGAGTCACATGGAACTCCTTATATAAGTCTTGGATAACATGTACCACCTCCAGCTCCTGAAAAAAAGAAAAAATCCCTCTTTTTTAGTCATATACCACCTCTTTATCTTTTGATCTCAGTCTTACTGTTACATGTAGCAGAAAGTGTATATTAACCTTGGTAATAAAATGGACTCTCTTTCTTTTTGCATTATGAAAATAGGGCAGTTTTTGCTGACCATTGCATGAAAATGCTCAAATGCTGCAGTTATCAGCATTATTCACTTTCAACAAATACTAATTAAACTTGTGGTAAGTCATTCTTAAAGAGGGTGTTTCCTCTGTGTTTGTGGAATTCCTGACAGCTGGAAATCCCAGATATCTTCACTGCTTTTACAAACGTGCTCCCCCTTCTTTGCTGCTGCCCAGGGCTCTGTTGGAGCCTGCTGGATTTCTCCCACGTGAGCCGTGTGTGCACAGCACACAAACAGTGCTGATGGAAACTCTGGAGCTGCTGGATGTGTCCTCAGAGGGCACGGTCCCCACTCCTGTGGGGTAAATCAGGGCCTGCACAACTCCCTCAGAGTTTCCAGATATTCCTCTGTTCCAGGCACAACACAGCCAGGCAGGAAAAGGCCTCTTTTGGGAGTACCAGATTTCTATCAAAAAAGACACTGGCTGATGCCAGCAGATTATAGCAATTATACATCCTCAGAAGATAATGGTCCATTATAAACTGTGGGGTTTCTGGACCCTTGCTGTCAGAGAGTTATTCAGCATTAAACCTCAATCTGTTTGCTTCCACTGGAATTTTGTAAGGGTTGGAGCTGCTTCTCTGCTAAGACCAGGCTCCCAGAAGGTTTCTGATAGTTTCACAACTGTAATGCCAACAGTGGGGATTTTATGGGTATGTTGAGTCCAGATAAATCAATATTTTAATTAAAAATTCACAATGACTTTGAAAGGGCCTTTGTCTAATTTAAAGTTAGCATTAACCACCAATTTGACAGTGATGATGCTGCCAATCTGCCCTATCAAATTTTTGTTTTTAACAGCCAGCTGACCCAAGTGGAATAGCTGGGACATGGAAATTTAGGCATAGAGAGCATCAGTTGCAAGTAATTGGATGTTGTTGCTTCCATGCTGATAAACGGATTCATGTCCCTCTTATAGTGTTTGTCTGACATGATAAAATGTCCAAATGAACAACAAACGTTCATGTGATTCTTTAAATTGGATGAACCAAATGAAAGCATTTCATAAAATTCAAGATGGGGTGGGAGCTTCTGCGTGTTGTAACAGTAGCTGAAGCGTTACCCCTTTTCTTCCTGTTGGGGATTAACCTTCAGTACTCTGAAGCCTTACACTGAAGTGTAGCGATGGATGCTGCTTTATAAGAGGAAAGCTGCACACTGGAATCCAAACTGCTGGGTAACTGAGACCAAACTCTTACCAGTGGAGTGAAATGGCTTATTATAATGCTGTTTACTTTCAGTTTTTGCTTGACTGTTCTTTGAACTTTGTTTCCAAAGGGATGAAGCAATCTGCACTACGTTATTTTGTAGTTCCTTATTACAGGATTGTAGATTGAATGTTAAGGATTGAATAAGTCTAAATTCATATGGAAGAGAAAGTAAGACATTTTAAAAAAATTTTTTTTTAACCTAAATATTAATAATCTTGAAATCCAGAGCAGTAAATGAATTTGTGGAGTGAGCTATATTATTTCTGTTAAAGGCACAAAAATCTCAGATTTAGACTTCTCGGTGACCTGCTGGTAAACATGCTTGTTAGGAGATAGGAAAGATGTCTCCCTCTAAAACAAAAATGAATGCAGGTGCTTTTCTAGACTAGGTAGAGCATTCTGTGTAACCTGCGCTCACTTCTTCTAATTCTTTTTCTTCTTAATGCTGAAGTGTCTATAAACTTGTACAAAGATGGATGTAAAGACAGGTTATCAAACTTTTAAATCAGGACAAGGCTTTGTCTGCAGAATCTGTTCTGCATGTCTATGAGCACAAGCAGAATAAGGGAAGAGCCCATCACAAGAAGCCACTGTTTACACTTTAAAAGTTTTTGTTTAAAAAATAGAATGCTTCTGTTTATTGTAGTTCTCCTAAACTCTCTCGGTTTTGCCGTTCTGTGAGGTTTTTTATTAAGCTCAAATTCCACTGACATTTTTGCTTCCAGTTGACTTGTTTAGAACTCCTCCTTCTGCTGTGAATGAGACCACAAATTAAACACTGGCTTGCAGTATTAATACTTCATTGTTAATTGCCTTGACTTTGTCCCTTGCAGTCCAAAATTAATGTCTGTGCCTTCTCTTTCTGCGGTCTCAACTGTAGCACAGGGAGGTTTAATCCAAACTGGAGCAGCATTGTTCCCAGAAAGCTGCTGGAGCAGCGGTCTCCGGAGTGGGGTTGTGTGGAGGGTACAGCCAGCCAAGGTGCAGAGGGAAAGGGCTCCTTGGCAAGGGGCAGGAAGGCTTTGCTGTGTTTCATAAGGAGCAGCTGCACTCCAGAGCTGGTCCTCGCACTGTGCCAGTCGCTGGCGTTGCACTGGGACAGTGGGAGCGGTGGAAGGAGCGGTGGAAGGAGCGGTGGAAGGAGCGGTGGCACAGCCGGGCGTGGGCGGCAGAGGCTCTGGGGCAGCGCAGGGCGGTCTCCAGCTCATCCCCCGTGATGGCCCTGGTGGGATCCTTCCTCTGCAGCACCCGCACTGAGCAGCCCTTCCCTGGAGCGCAGGGTGAGCGTCCTGCCCTGCTGCTGCCACAGCTTCTCCTGCTCTCCAGAACGTGGAGCAGCCCACTGGTCCACAGGGGCTCTGGGAACTGCTAGGTTTTGTTTTTCTTGCTGTAATGCTTTATGAGGAATATATGATCCTCCAATATGACAGATACAACCCAGAGAATATTTTTAACAGTGCTGGCTTGGAATGCTAACTTAGAGAAACATGTGGTTTCTGTAATCGTAGTTAATGGTTACAAACCAAATTAAGTCTAAATATTTGAGGAAATTAGCCTGCAAAACTGGATGCGAAGGAGTGAACACATACTAAATTGTTCTGATGAACAGAAATTACCTTCTAAAGTAATGTGAACTTGGGATGACTTTTTGCTCTTTGTGTAATGAGGGGAAAATGGTTCATTTTTGCTCTTTAGCAGATGCTGCCTTTGAATTGTAACAAGAAGGGGGGAGATAGATAATGATTTCCAGTGGAGTCTAATTTGTTAAAAGGCACAATTAAGCTTTGAGATAAATGATTTAGCTTTTAAAACACTGAGAGTAAAGGAATTAAACTCAATTCTCACCCACTGCCTGTAGGGTAGCTTTTTGATTTCTGTCAAAGGGAGCATTGTGATTTGAAAAAAAATAATTTTTATGGTTGTGTTCTGTCTCTGAAACCACACATGTGCAGTGACAGCTATTTTGCATCTGTTTTAGGGCAGGTTGTCTTATTTGATTCTTCTGAGAAGCTGAGCAGGTTGCTATAGCTACTGAGCTGTGGCACTGCTGAGGTTTTTTCATCAATTTCTAAATGTAATTGTTAAATAAGTTTGGTATAAGGCCTGTGATATTCTGCTGTTCATTGCACTTGGAGATTTTTATTTATTTTTTTTATTTAATTCCAGCAGGTACAGGGAATCATATATATACTATTTATGTACATATGTAGTGATGATGTAATGAAAAATGAATGTGCAGGTTTTCCAAACCAGCATTTGCCTCAGAAAGCTCCTCAGAAAGAACAAATTCCTTTTGTTCCTCTTGTGGTTGGGTGTGGGTTCTGGTCTCTATCCACAGTCCTGCAGAGTGAGATGCTGCTGGACGGGATGCTGTGAGAACCACGTGCTCAAACTCTGTTCTTCCAAATGATCTTTTCTTTCTGGTGTGCTGCATCTGAAACAAATGCACAAGCAAAAGGACTACTGCTAACAATACATTGCAGCTATTAGGTACAGGTTTTTAACATGTGTAAAGAGCTGTTCAGAGCAGAATTAGCGTGTCCTCTAATTTGTAAAGGCTGCTACCAGTTCTTGACCCTGCCTGCAGCACTTGGTGATTCTTTGTTCCCTGCAGCTGTGGTCCAGTTGTTACACTGGCTGTACTGATACCAGGCAACATTACTAAAAATATAGCATTGGTTTTGTCATGGGTGGATGTGGATTTGGGTATTTTCTTTTTTTCAGCCAAAGTTCACCAGAGGTCCAAGTCCTGTATGATCCTTATGGTGGGGTTGTTGAGTAGTTTTTCAGTCATCCTGGAGTGTGGCAATTGGTGAATTTCATCTGCGCAAGTAAAAGCTTTAGTGCAAACCTATTGCAAGGAGGCCATAGTGGTGTATATTAGCTATTAATGGCTTCTTGTCAGGAAGCAGTCAGATGGGGAGGGAAAATACCCTGTAAAGCAGCACCATCACTGGAAAGCCAGGATATAAAATATGAGCTGGGCATTTAGGGCTTGAAAAGTACAGTGAAATTTTTCAAGCTGCTGATGTTGATTAGTGCTCCGGTGCTCATTCGCATACGGAACTGGAGACACTCTTGTCTTGGGCATTTTAGGGAATTCCAGATCCTGTGTATTTTTATCTTTAGATGCTTTATGAATCCTGCATTGTGAATGTCTGACAAATTCTCTGGTAGCAGTGGTGGATTTAGTGGCCACTTGCTGAAGCTAAGTGCCTGGGATGCAGCGCTTCTGAGCCACTTGGGACAGTGTAAATTTACTCTTTACACAAATTTTATTCAATAAGATTAGTGTTCTATTTAGGCTGCAATAGCTAATTCTGTTATGGAATTTCTTCTGGAGCTCATAATTTTCAGAGAATGGTGTATATGCAGCTGTTGTGATCCTGTTGGATAACACTAGGTATTCTAAGAACAGGAGGAAACTGTTTTGAAGAGATTATAACAGAATAAAAGTACTGGAGGTTGATACTGCAGACTTATTCAGAGATGCACTTAAAGACAGGTTCATAATAATTAAATTGGTGTTACCTTTTTAGCACAATCAGTCCACTCACTGTTGTGAAGAAAAATCCCTATTTCTGGAAAATCCCTTGTTCCAGACTTCCCTCTTAGGCAGTCTTTATTTACCTAAGGCCGAGGTGTTCCCAGTCGTCTGTGGATGGATGAGGTGTAGATCTGGTGGTGTAGGACCTGTGCTGCAAAGTGCTGAGCTGCATTGATGACTTCTTTGTTCAATGCCCTCTATTTCTGCTCAAATAGTTACCACAATTTTAGGCAACTCCTACCAATTCTGCAGCCAGGCACACAGATTTAACCTCTTAGGACATTACCACTGGCAGACAACTCCTAAAGTGAGCAGTGATTATCCCAATAAAGATTTGGATTACCTCCGTACTTATTCTCAATTTTTTGTTGTTGCTTTCCTGCTGTTCCTAATATAGAATTATGCATGTAATCTGGGTGAACAAATGAATGCAAATCCTGGTGACCTAAGAGATTTTTGATAAATGGTAATTGTGAAAATATATTTTTTGGTAGTCACCTCTCTTGATTTCTGACTGCAGTATTTGGTTTAAAATGAGTAATCCTGCAAAAGTTTTAAAGATTTATATCCTAATTTTGGTCTTAGGTAAATACTCAATTGTCTGATCATTTAGTAAAATATACTATTGTGTAAGATTGTCTCACTGTACTGTTTATGAACATGAGAAATATGTAGTGTCTGTACTGTGTGTAAATGTGTGCATACAGGTTAAAATAGTCAGTTATACAGACAAATTCCCATCTCAAAATCTAAAATACTTTAACTACTAAATTTTAAAGGAATTCAAATTATTCTAGTCTAATGATTTGCACCAATATCTTTAAAAATAGTATGAATATTTGCATGCATGCATAATCACTTTAGATGTTTATCCTGTAATTTACTGAGACCGATGATGTGAGAATTCTTGGTTTATAAAAATCTAACCTTTAAAGTCTACTGTAAAAAATAATTGTAATTAAAGTTTAATCACCATATAAAATGCAGATATGTTTAAAACATTACTTTTGCTTTCTAACCAATAGGTGGTGTAGAATTTACCAGAGTGCTGCTGGAACATTACGTTACTAGCATTGCAGGAACCTAGTAATTTCATAGTAAAAATTAATTGGGCAAATCAATATTTTATTGTCAGGGATTGACTGAAGTACTGAATCAATTCCTGAATTTTTTTACTTTTATCCTTTTTTTAAAAAAATCCCTGTAAGATATAAAGTATGCAGAGCAGTCATTGATTTACAGCTGAAGTGCAAGCAGCTTTGGGAGAAACACAGAAGCTGTTTAACAGCGGGACTGCTCTGTAGCTTAGGGCAGGAAAATGGATGCTCCTTCCAGTTGGAACTACTGGAGGTGTAACACGCTGGTGAAGCCTGTTGTGTGATTTCTCAGTTGGCTGATCTGACTATTAAAGAAGAGACTGCTACTAGTTCCTGCTAAAACAATTACTCATTTAACTCAGTTGAACCAGTGCTGGTGTTTTGATGCTGAAGATTAAAGTTCAGTGCTCACTGGCAGTCACTGGGGGTATGACATAGTTGCTATATAATTATCTATGCTGGGATTCGTTTGTGACATTAGGCTTGATATGTCTTTTTTTTCAAAGTCTGCTGTAGGTTCACTGGCTGTAAGATAGCTTTGATTTCATATGAGTTGCTGATTATTACCTTATCTCTCACTTGCATTTAGAAGAAGCTATTTCACAGAATGATGAGCTACTTTTCTAGTACAGGGTAAATTTACAGCTCTTACTCGTGTAGAGACATAAGAATTATTTCACTCAGTCATATACTCATTTGAATACCAAAAAAATTGTGCTTACCTGCTCTTAAAGTGGTTGAATACTGCAGTTAGAAAGTAGATAAATGGACAGGGATGTGTGATGCACCTCTGTTATTGTACTAACAGCAACAGCCAATTCCTTAATTAAAAAATGCATACTTATCTTTGTAGTGTCATTCTCTTCCTCTCTCTGTTTCATGCAGAAGTGCATAAAAAGTCCCAGGTTGATTTTAAACTTGTGTTGAAGAGTGTTGAAACAAGATATCTACATGAATTCTGCAAATAATCCTCACAGAGCTGTTCTGCCAGTAACCCTAAGTCTTTTGCAGGGGTGGAAAAATCTCTTATTCACTTGTCTTCCTGATCCTATCAGTGACAGTTTTGCATAGACCAATGCTGGTATCAGTAGTGGAAACCTGTATCTTTGCTTCATCTCTGGATCAGGTAATGCTGCCTGAAGTATTAACTTTGCTGCAATCACTTAACAAGACAGTATCTACATTATTGCTTTTTGTAGATCACAAGTTGTTAATATTTGGATCCTCTGGAATGAAAATAATCTTAAAAGTTTAAGAATGTTATAATTCATGAAGTGATCTTTCTTCTCATTATGTTTTAACTTTCAAACTTTTCCTCCATGCCATTTTGG
The DNA here is from genome assembly GCA_013399945.1 of Ploceus nigricollis. Lineage (NCBI taxonomy): Eukaryota > Metazoa > Chordata > Aves > Passeriformes > Ploceidae > Ploceus > Ploceus nigricollis. The sequence goes on from VXBC01010659.1 coordinate 2,330,424, forward strand.
ACATAATTTTTGAGAAGGGCTCTCCATGCATTAAGCCCTTACGTTCGTGCAGAGTCCCTTGGAACATACATATTCAGAATCTCTTTGGAGGGCCAAGCCCCTGCTTTGTTCTTTGTCAGAATGGCTTGTGATTTTCCTGCATTTCCAGTGGAGCTTGGAATTATTCAGATACTGATGTTCTACTGAAACAAGCATGGGAGTCAAAATTAACATGGCTTTTATTTGTAGCTTGTTTTGTGCATGGTGATTATCTGTAACATTGGAAGCACAGCGCTTGCTGCGCTGCCTACCTCTGTCACCTTGTGTTGGTTTATGGCAAAGCCAGCTGGGTGGCACTGCTTCCTGGCTGGAATGTTTGCATGCAAGTTTAGTGTGGCACAGAGCCTTGCATAGTTATGGTTGTGTGGCTTCCAGGTGCCTTGAGGGCAGGCAGAGGCTGCCCTCCAGAAAACACTGATGGGAATGCAGAGAGAATGCAAGAGATCCTTACCTATCTCTGTGTTTAGAGCTGCTCTTTATTAGTGTCTCAGTGGTAAATGTAAGCCTGGGTTTTAAGAGAGGAAAAAATTTGAAGGAGGTAAAGTTCAAAGCTTTTGATTAGAATTTCCTGCCAATGTCTTACTAAAAATGGAAACACAAATCTCTGCCTTTTTATGACTCTCATCAACCTGTAGTTGACTCCTTCACTCCTACACATACATCAGTTGTCTACCTTGCCCCTCACAACTGCAGGATCATATTTGCAGGCATAATATATTGGAATATTATGCCAATGCTTTCATTATCCCTGATTGTTCCCTAGAAATGTAATTGTAATTCTTCATGTTGTCCTGGTGCCTCAGTGTTAGAATGTGATGGATGAGAGATGTTTTCGCATCTGGCAATTGCATGTATTAGTGTTTGCATTAATAGGTTGGTTGCAATTCGTGACTGTGCAATAAGTGTTTCATACTTTGAAGGGATCATCCCTGGAGAGTTGTAGGGGTTCCACAGTGATATTTTGGGTTGAAGGTCTAGAACTTAGGGGAAGTAGAAGCAAATCTACTGAAAAAATGGAGTGGGTTTAGCAAGAATAAAATAATCCCTACAAATCAGTGGTTTTTATTTTCTACTTTTCGCCATAGTTCTCTCTTTTCAAGTACCTGGTGATTCACTGCTACTGATTGCAGAGGCCTGCCTGTGTGCACAGACACGTTCACTGTGTTTTGGGTCAAATACTTACTCTGAAGCTCACACATGAAAATGAGTGATTTCATAGAATTAAGTGTAAGCAGAGCAGTGACCATTGTGTTGACTACAGATTGGATTTAATAGGCGGTGGTTTGTTGTTTGACTGGTGTGACACTGCTGCCAGTGTATCTGGTACTTCATGTGCCTGTAGTACACTTTCAGTGATTCATATTGATTTTTTTTCTCTTTTTTTGCCTTCCTCTAACTCAGGGCCTTGTTACAGTAAAAGCTGATGGGAGAAAAAAAAAGATAACAATAAATGTTTCTGGGACGTGCATACCAAGCACGTAATTGTTTTTATGCCTGTTTGAAATAATTGCCTATGTCCAGCAATAATGATACACCGAGGAACAAATCAAAACCTGGTCAGATCAGTACCAGAGTTTTTCTCTTAATGAAAAGAGTATATTCTTGCTGCACAGTTGGTCACTAGCTCCAAGAAAAGCTGGAAAACGCTGCTTGTCCCTCAGAAGCCTTTCCCTGCTGACATGGTTTTGATGAGTGTGTGAAGGGAATACCATCTGCCTTAGGGATGGTAGAGGGAGCTGTGTAACACAGGGCTCCCAAGGGATTACAAAGCTGTAGGACAGCTTCAGAAGTGCTGAGGAGAGAGAAAAGAAGGGCAAAGGGAGTCTCTTCTGCTGAGAAGCAGAGTTTTGAAGCAAGGTGTGGGTGCAATTTCTCTTGTGTTTTTGTATCGTCTCAGTACATCCCAGCTCTTGCCTCTCAGGAGTTTTACCAAGCTGCCTTCTTCCTATCCCCATAAGTCATTAGTGACATGATGGAGCATCCTTTATAGCCTCTGCAGACTTAACTAATTTAGATCACTGCACCAGTATGCTAATTGGCTGTTTCCTCCTGTTGTCATGTGCAGACTCTGTAAGTGTCTTTACTTTCATTCCTCATGAGTTTCATGATTCTGCAGTCTAGAGGCAAATGGTTGAAAGAGCTCTCACAGGAATGCCTTGGCTTAGAAATGCCACACATTTTCCTGATTAATTGATCTCTCCCATAGATTGTAGAATTGATCTTCCTGAGTGAGTCTACTGATCATTCAGATCTCATGGGATCTCTGTTGGGCTTACTCAGTTTCCTCTGGGGTAGTTTAAAGAGGAATTTCACCTCCATTTGATGTACTGCTGTTCCACTTGTCCTACAACATCACTACTTTATGAATGTCCAAAAGAAAACTCAATTTTAATAGGAAGTGATAAAACTGGAACAAATCAGACAAAATTATGTAGCTAATGTACACTCAAGCTCAAGTGTTGTGGAATAACTAGCACTGTTAATGCTGGAAATTATATTTGTATTGTGGCATAACAAAACCCTCTTCCTGGACCATGTTGCTTTATCTACTGGTCAGGAGGTCACAGACTATAAATCCCCCTGTTTGTGTAGGGCTGAAATAGGCAAGTGGAAATGGAAGTGATTGTGTTTGTGAGGACTGAAGAATTGCCTGAAAGTCTGAAGTCACCATAGGGCTGATGGAAGGTTGTGAAATAGTGGAGCATTTGGGGGACACTGTTAGAACAGTTCCCATCATCCCATTGAGGGAGAATGGATTGATACAGGAGCTCAGTAACCCAGTGTTATACCTGTGGGTAGGTACATCTGTGGCATCAAGACCTACAGCCAAATCAAAACAAGAGCAATACACGTTCAGCCTTCATGCACTAGAAGGTGAAATCAACAGCAAGAGCAAACATCTTCATTTTACATCAGAGTTAAGAGTAAAGTTCAACCTTTAACCTTTTAATTTTCTTGTTTCATTCCAATACTTCATAAACAGACTTAATAAAACCTCAGTTCCCATGATTTTCTCTTCAGAGATGGCACAGTGTATCCCAGCTGCAGAGGAAATTTTGCATAGCACTAATTATGCACTGAAAATACAAAGAAAGCACTTGACATTTTTCCCAGATCCATATTGTGTTGTTTTACTGGTTTTAGATTTGGGGTTTTTTGGCATCATCTTTATTTATTCAAAAAATGGCCTTTGAAAACCTGTTCTAGAACTTGCTTTAGATGTACAGGATTTTCCCTCACTGATACATAATGATCAAAGAAAATGGTTATTTACTCTCCCTGAAGATTGTTTAGAGCTATATCTGGAGGACTGTAGCTAAACATGACTAATGAGATCATTGGCAATTACTTCCTGTGTTGCCTTTCCTGGAAACAAAACAAACAGAAACATTTTGTTTGTCCACTGGTTGCATTATTATTAAATCAGTAAATCAAACCTGCTGGTCCTGTTGGGTCCCTTCCAAGTCAGCAGATTCTGGGATTCTATGCACATTACCATTTCACAGGATGGTCAGAAGACTTTGATTTTGTAGCACACTCAGGAGCCAATTACATTTGGGGTCTGATGCATATGCAGAGCTTTATTGCTGTTCATGGCTTATTTACTGTTCATTCTTTCAGGACAGTAGTAAGTACTGTATTTTGAAAAATAATTAGCCTCAATAGAAACCAGAGTAAACTTTAACACAGTTGAGCTAGACCTCTAAGGGTGATGCTCTCATTTTATAAATGAGAGAACTTAAGGTGTAGAAGTAAAATGAAGCTATGAAGGCAATCGGTAACAGTGCCACTGAAAAAAGTTTGCATCATATGACACAAAGTCTTTTGTTCCTCTGTGATTCAGAAGAATTGAGCTGCAAGGAGCTACATGGTATTTTTTCCATTTAGCCTGGAATACTGACAGAAGCAGGAGCGAAATGGAACTTCTTCATTTATTTCCAAATTTTATTTCTTGTGTCACAACAGAACAATTATAAGTAATGAATGAAGCTGTTCTTAAGGTATTCTGTAACAACTAAAGAACAAAGATTTTCAAAGAAATAGAAGGGAACATTTTACGAATTCTCAGCTTCTCCTAAAATGCAAGTCTGCTCACACTTCCACATGAATTGCTGTTCCGAGCAAATCAACAAACCCTAAGTGAGAGCCTGTGGAGTTTCCACAGCAGCAGCATGCAGTTTGATGCAGTTTGTCTGAGAAGTTGGCAACTTATCCTTTGTCTCAGTGATGTAGGTCCTAGGGAGTCCAAAGAGAGAGAGAGGATCCTTTGTTGCCTCTTAATGCTGGAATTATTTTGAGTTGTCATCACCCATCTCTCTATTGGTCTTGATCTCCATCCCTTGTTGCTGTAGCCGTGAGGGGATTGTGCTGTGGCCAGCATGGAGCAGGATTCATTCTGGATGGAATTCCCATACAGAAATGTGATGAAAGGGTGGCAGCGGAAATGAAACGAGAATGTGTTATTTGAGCACTGTAATTGCAACAGTACTTTGAAAATACTTTGAGACTTGTAAACAGATTTCATTTAATTATATGTTGGCCTGTCAGTTAAAAGTACAGGAAGGACTGTTCCAGCATGATGTGTTGTGTTCACTGTCACTCTTGCAGAAGGGTAAGTTAATTTGGAATGATCAGCTTGGACTTTATGCAGCCTGGGTATGGAATTTACAGTGCTGAAACTGCTTGTTAATCTCATTTTGCCTTTACATATCTGGCTTTAAAATAAAGCTTCATAACAGCACATGCTGTATATTGGAAAACAGGGGGAGCTCCTTCTGTCTGCTGCATTTAAAGAGATCAGTATTTGTGTTAGTTCTGAGTGAAAATGTTCCCAGCCTCCTGATAAAGCTGTAATTAGTAGAGTGTACCAGCTCCTTTCCATGAAGATACATAGCTTTGAGATTATCCCATGATTAGTAAATTGGCTTTGTAGGTGGCTAAGAACATGGAGTTGGCCTTTAAGAGTGCCTGTCCTGTTCCTGTGCTCACATTCCACTGGGTAGTTGTAAAAGGAAGTGTTTGCAAGCAGATAGTAGGGTGAAGAAGCATGTCTGATGTGGGATGGAGGCTGTGTGTGAATGTATGCTGGGATGGGAAGGAGAGAGGCAAAGAAGTTATACCAGAGTATTTACACCAAACCCTGTCTTCTTGTTAGTAGTCACACTAAAATCTCTAAACCAAAACCTACTGAAGGGGTGAGGGGCTGTAATTTTCATTGACTTCAAAAGAATTGCTAATGCCCAATTTCTGTCAGCATTTGACCTCCTGAAAATTCAGAGGAATAAAGCCTCAAGGTGTGGGTCCTTTTTGAAGGCTTTAGAGACCAGAATGTGTTTTGTCTTAAAATCTCTGAATAATATATGTTGGAAGGGACTTTTGGAGGTCATCTGGTCCAAACCTTCTTCAAAGCAATGTCTTTAAACCTTTTATGACATCCTTGTAAGACTGGGAATATGTGAGTGGTTTGAAGCTTTGTCAGGTTTCACTCAGTCATAAACCATAAACTTATAGCCCTTTTAGCTGGAGCTAAACAGTAAGAAAAATCCCATCTTCACATACTGAACCCTCACATTCTATGTGACTGACATACAATGCTGACTTAAATATGTTCAGTCTTGAAATGTAACAGTAATAGTTGGTAGGATCATTCCTGTGGGTGTAAGTTGAGGGCCTTCCCATTGCATATTGACCAGGCTGAGGGCTATAGAATGTGTCCACTCCGATAGGATTGTTCTTTCTGACAGTCTGTGGCCAACCTAATACCTTAAATACGCCAGTTCAGTTTTAGGAGGATGTGCTGCCCTGCATTCATAGTGTCAGAGGTGCTGAAATCAGGCATTTGATTGCCCTTGCCCTGTTCTGTGCAGGGAGAGCCATCTCTTGTAGGGTACCACAGCTCACACACACACAGCAAAGACACCTAATGGTACTTTCACATCATTATCTTTGCTTAGCATTACTGTCACTTTGTTGTTTGTAAGGCACAGGTCAGATAGACAGTCCTGTATATGCTCATTCAGATTCTGGAGCTGATGGATAATGCATCTGTTTCCTCTAAATTGGCCTGCTAAGATGAGAATGTGAGCAGCTAAATAACTGGAGTCAAGAATAAATGCTTAGCCCTTGCTTGGGTAATCAATCTCACAGACTCAATAGGAGGCATGGTACGGAAATAGCAGAAAAGAGAATTTGAAAAGATGTGGGATGATTTCTTTAGTGTAAATGTGGTTTCATGTCACTTTATTTCCATGATTCACTATATCTAATATAAACAATGAAAGACAGAGGAGAACTGGCTTTCTGAGGGTGGAATCAAATATGAATAAATTTAACATTTAAGCTGCAGAGAGCTCTAGTAGAAATTTTTTGAGTTATGTCTGACGCTTATCCTGTCATTAGTGGCTGAAAAATAAATGTTTCAGCCTATTTTTTTCAGGAATGCTGGCAAAAAAAAAAAAAAAAAGGGCATTTAAACCCTTGTCCCACTGCTGTACATAGTTTTCCTTTAATGCTGTTCTTAGGGAAAGCTAAGCATCTCTTGGAACAAATAATAAATGTAAACTATCTCCCCAGGTAGAGGTAGTAACAGAAGCAAGAGAGAGAATGGAGGAGTAAGCAATAAAAACCAGGAGTAAGCAGCTATTTTAAAAGTACAATCAAGGCATATTTACCACTGGTGTGGTGCTTTATCCTCACATCTTCCAAGCTGCCCACTAAAACCGAGGAATTTTGCATTGAGCACATCACCCTGCTTGTTTGGTGACTCTGTTGTAACAGTGCCTGCAGGCCCCAATTGGGACTAAGACCATACTGTGCTTGGCACAGTACAAATGAGGAAAATTAAGTCAGTCCTTTCCCAAGAAACTCACTAGAGAAGAAGCCAGCTGTGGTTAAGTCTCTGTGGATGCATACTAAATTTTAAAAAGCCAGCTTCTGTTATAAAGAATATAAAATACAAAATATTCCTCTTTCTGTTTCACAATTGTTTTTATATGTATCAATGTCTGATAGAGGACAGCAGAGCAATCTGCTAGAGAGCATCCACATACACAATGTGCTTATTTTATTTGTCTTGCATTATCATTGTACTTAGATTAGTTTTTATTTATGTGGTGCATGCTGCAGGCAACTCTGTGAAGGTGTATTTTGTAGGTTTATCTGATGAGCATGGCAGGGCAGGCACATCTGTTTTTTCTTGTTTCATATCCCCAGCATTTGGTGGGAGAGGGCTTTGCAACTGGAGCACTTTCTAACTGCAGGACTCCATCATTGCAGGATTATTTTTTTCCAATTCCTCTTTACATTCTGCTCTGAAATCCCACTGGGTGCCTGCTCAGCAGTGCTTTAACTTCTGAATATTGAAACCAGCAGGTATGGTGAGAATGGAATATTTTAAACAGCAGAAGAGATCCTTGGTATAATGCATAATATCTGGCTCTCTCTATGCTGCATTGGAGACAAAAGCTGTGTGAGAGTCACTTAGGGTACCACTGTCATGGACCACTGACATGGACTTCCAGAGTTTATGAAAGCTCTAAAACAGGAAATTGGTGCTGGATGCTGGTAAAAAGGGGAAACAGAAAGACATCTCTGGGTTGGTAATTTAGCTTTTAAGATAATTTTCTAAATAAAAAAAAATTTGCTTGGCAAAAAGGTAAGATGAAAGACATTCATCCAAAGGTAGACATTTATGAGTAAAGCATCTTATTTTAGTGCCTGTCTGCTGTATAGTGTGGAGATCATTATGGTAAATGCTTATCCTTTTAGATTAAATTGTTGGCTGTGATACAATTGGAATTAGTTATGTGCAAAGGTTTTTGTAACCAAGTGTGACTTCCAGCAGAAAAAGAAAAATGCAAGAGAAACTGCATGAGCATATAAAGTAGATTTGTGTAGGTCAAACAAGCAGAAAGAAGAGTGATTTGGGGCTAAAATATTGATAGGTCCTTGTGAAATCCCTGAATTAATGCTTTGCTGGCAAGCAGGCATGTGGGCATGTGTAGGGGTGTTTGAGAAAAGTGAAATAGATTACAATCCAGAAATGGGATTCTTGAGCAAGGTGTTTTTCTTTTTCTTGGATGGGAGAAATAGCTGAGTAGTTACTTTCCTACAAAGTCAAAAGAGGCCACCTTTGACATAAGGTCTCTATGGGGAACAGTACAGAATGTGAAAGAGAAAATAACAAGGGAATGTTTTTTAAGGGGTCCGTTTCTTTTTTTTGTGAGGGCTATTGAAATAAAAAACCTCCCTGAGCACAGCAAAAAGCAAATGCAACTTAATTACGTTACTGATACTCTTCTTCTGAAATGCCTTTCTTAGTTGTCTAAAAAACAGGAGAAGAAATGCTCATTCTGCAGTATGATTGTTTCCTTGCTATGCCTAATTTCTTTGCATGTTTAATTCACTCTGAACCTTAAAATAGCTTTCTGGTGCTTGCCTTGCTGGCCTCTTGTGCTTTATTTACTTTTGAATTGATTTTCAAGCTTTCACTCACTTCCTTTTGGCATGAAGATCTGTAGGGATAAGGGGATTGTATCTCTTCCTCTGTCCTCTGCTGTGTGCTTCCTCCCTTTCCTCTGTGTCATGCAACACTGACCTCATCAGCTGGGTTTTGAATACTCCAAATGGAGGAGTTCTGTGATGGGAGTTGGGAAGCAATACTCTCATACAGTTGGCCTGTATGACTAATCAGTCAGATAAAGAATTCGGGCTGCAGAATAGCAGAGCCTTCATGCTTGATTGATGATAACAGCAGCCATCTGACTTACTGCCCTTACTGCCAGCATCCCCCACACTATTAGAGAGGATTTCTAGCACAGGACAATAGATTTGTCCCAGTAAGCATAATGCTAGGGTTTGTAGTGCATGACATCAAAACCAAAAGGAAAGCAGGTCAAAATGGATGGCTCCTTGATTATACTTAGAAAAGCAGGAGTGGAAGAGTCTGGAACTACTGTTTGCTCATCCCCTACCTGCACACTTCCTACCAAAAGAAGTGGATTAGTCTCTGTAGTCAGCACAGCGTAAAGAATTTCTCTCATTCCTAATGACCTTTACCATGGAGCTTGTTTTTCCTTGGCAAATCTCCCAGACCATAGGCAGGGCTGATTTCTTTGGCCAGCAGAAGTTACTCTCTTTGAGTCAGGGCTTATGAAACTGCCATTATACATAAGGGTAGGATACATGGAGGGAAATAAAGTATGTTTTATAGAACCCATAAGAAAGAAGGGAAGGCTGCACTTGTTTAATATAAACGTATCTTAATTTCTTTTGTCTTACAAGCTGTAAACAGCTCTCAGAAAATCGTTTTTGCTGCGGGGTTGTGGTATTTTGTGTCTAGTGATGTGAACTTGCTGCTCTATCCACAAAGCCATGGATCATACTGGTTTATTGAAGCTGCAAAGAAGTTGAGGTGGAAAAACTTTTTTTGTTGCAAAGAGAAAGATGAAAGTTTTCCTGGATGAAATCAAAATCTGTTTATGAGTCTCAGGAGAGCAATTCCGCTCTCCTGCTTTACAGGAGAGAAAGGAGCCAAGAATATGGATGTTTCTAACACATACACATAGTAATACTTTTTATGGATACTGTGAGCTTACCGGGTGTCAGGTGTTAGCAGATTGATTGCATTCAGTGTCACTGCAGAAACCAAGCTGTACTTTTTCTGTTTAAATATCATTGTGCCCACTATTCTCATTACACCTACTAAAACAGAAGCAAAATGCACCTAAAATAGTATCTATGTACTGGATACTTTATTTAGATTGATGTAGGTGCTGCTTGGAGCAGAACTCCACTGAGTATGTAAACTAATATTTAAGATATTTCTGTAATCAGACTTCAGTTGCTGGATTGAGATATGTAGATTAATTTATTATCTATACAAAGAAATTGCCTAAACTGTAAATAGCTGGTAATGCTTTCTGCCCAGAATTTGAGCTTTGTGTTTGATTTAGTACCTAAGAGAGAAGTATTAAGCTCCAGTACTGATTCTGATTTGAGGTTGAATGCTGAAAATTCATTGTGAAGTTGTTAACAGTAGGGAGCTTCTTTTGTGAAGAACTAAATTAGAAGCTTTCAAATCTTTCAGTACTGACACACTAAATAATCTCAGCAATTGATGAAGTTTTTATTCTGCCATTGGCTCATCAATAGCTGTTCTTCTTTTCTAAGTCCCTTATTCATAACAAAATTATTTTGCTATAAAAGGGAGTTTAGCCTTTCACAATTAGCCTTCACTTCCTGCTTGCTTCATTCCCAGTTACCACAATCTAAGCCACAGAAATACAATTACAATATTGAATGACAAGAATTTACGAGACAATTTAGTTCTGGAAGTGAATTTGTTGTTTGTGATGTGGGGACTTGTGTGAGTGGCTGAGGGCCGGATACCTGTGGCAGGACTGACAGCCGACCCTTCCGGAGCAGCTCCACTGCCGGGAGCCTTGCCAGGCGTGCAGCCCTGCGTGGTGGCTGCCAGGGGTTACTCATCCTTGGCTGCTTCCCTTCTGCTGCACGTGCCACATGAATTTAACATCCAGCTATCACAGAAATGAAAATGGGGCACCGCGTGTTAACCTGCAGCTGAATCAAAGAGCATTTTAATGCTGTCATAAAACTGCAAACACTTATGAAGCTTAAAATATCCCAGATTGCATCTCTTAAGATGTTATGCTAATGTTCTGTATTTATGTATGTGCATTACCTAAAAGATGCAAAGTTCTCAAATGGAAAATAAAGTCTGCAGTATCTGCTCTGAAGTGCATCTGCACCATCTCTTTATGAGGTTTGAACTGATGAACTTGCCTTATGTTGTGCTTCCCAAACAGATGCCAGAGAGACTCAGTCCAGTTACAGAGATACCATCAAGCTGGTAGAGCTTGAGATGTTCTATATTCAGTGCATGTCCAAGTCCACAGAACTCAGTGGAGTGGCATAGAGGGGAAAAATTCTTAGATTTTGCCTTGCCTAGATGGATCTTCTGGTATGTTCTGGATACATGACAACTATGAAGGTGGAATTTGAAGCCATTTTGCCCAGCAGAAGCAATTATGCCTAATACTAATTTTTATATTTTTCAGGCTAGGCAGCACATTTTAAAGACAGCTCTGAATGGAAAATTAATTTTACTTTACTCTTTTTTGATTGACTTGGTCTCCTGGGTCTATAAATCAAACCAGTTGGTGTTTAGCTTTTTTACGTCATGACCAGGCTTTTGATACTGATGAGCATTTTAGCCATAGAGCTCTGCATCGATGAGGAACAGTTAAGGCAAGAAACATTTTGTCATTTTCATTTTTTCCTTGGAGAAAATAAGCTGGGGAAAGGATTGTAATCCCCTAAATGATTTGGGTAAATGGATGGGTGGTACAGAACCAGAGGACAGTCTCAAACAAGAAGTCTTCAACTGAAATGTTGCTGAGTTAGTTCTGGTTCTCTGTGGAAAGTAAAGGGAGGAAAGACCAGACAGAGAACAAGAATTGTGCTGGTTGGAAAAAGCAGCAACACTTGAGATGCTCCTAGTGAAGCATTCCTGTTGTTGCCAGTGGCAGTCACTGTGAGCTGAGTGAACACTGTCCAGTGTCTGCCAGGAACCAGTTCTTCCTGCCCATCTCAGACCAACATGTCCCTCTGCAGGAGGGGACATGTTTCCCATTTATGTTTACTTGCTGTAATTCCATATGGGGAAATGTGCAAACATGGGCAGTGTCCTTGGGACAGTGCAGAAGGGATGCAGGAGAAGGGAAATAGGAGGGATTTACAGTATGCTTGAGGTTGTGTAAGATCTGTTAAGGAACTGTGGTAGGTAGAGGTCGTGTCTTCAGAGTTCCTGCACCTGAAGGAAGAAAGTATAGTCTTAAAATATTGCAAAGCAGTTAAACCGGTAGAGAAATAAATAATTTTTTCCTGCTACACTTGAAAGGTGTGTTTCATATTTTACCATTTCCTTTGCGCTTTCAGTTTTAGAGTTCTTTAGAAATCTTTGCTTGTATCTCTGCTAAAGTCTCTGCTTTAATCTTCAAAGAAATCTTAGAAACCTCAAAGACACTCCTTCCTGGTTAGTCCCAACACAGGTTGTTCTGCCAATGCATTACATTGTGACTCAAGCCAAAGGTACTGGTTCTATGTATTTATCAAAATTCATGGTTGAATTCAAACAGACGTACACCATTTTCAGCACTGAAAAGCATTTTATCCCACAGGAGGTTCAGAAGGAGACAGAATGTTGCTTGGGTTTGCCAGGAGAGGGCACGTGTTAGCCAGGACAGGCGATGTCTCCACCCCTGACCTGCTGCTGGCAGACACCTCTGGGTAACTCCAGAGCTGGAGCAAATTCAGGCACTAGCCCAAAAAAACCCCCTGGCATTTTCCCAGTCATGCAGGTAGGTTACTTCTCTTACAGGTAACATTCCTCGTGGCAGTTTGCCCCCACAGTGAAGAATGACCACCATAAAAAGAAGCCTTAAAATCAGCTGCAAGAGTTTTTAATCTTGATCCTGCTTTATCTTAGCAGGGTTCGAGGGAGATGTAATTTCATTTGTGTTGTGTGGGGTTAGTGGCTTGACAGATACAGGAATATTAATAAATATTTCTTAATTATAAGGTGTACTGAATTGCTAAAAGAGGAGATAATATCTCCTTATGACATTTTTGGGCATAACACAGCTAGCCTATCAAATGAAAAGGGATAAAAATAGTAATTTGCACAGTCAGATGTTTTGAAGCCACAGAGGCAGGTAACAAGATTTCAACATCATTGATTCATCTATGAGCAGAACCAGAGTACAGGCAGGGAGATCAGCAAAATAACCTGCTGGTGTGTCAATTAAATCTCTCTAGTAAACAATCCAAACGAGTGAAATTCTGCTTGAGGCATTTGCTGCTGCTTCTTTCTGTAGCAGCAGAAATTCACTACTAGACAATTCTAGTGGTTAAAAAATATCTGTCTGGGTTTTATCTTCAAAGTACTGTCTATCAAATCAGATTTTGCAAGGACTGTTGCATGAAATTTCTCAAGTACCGAAATTTTAAAGAGTCAGAATAAATAGCAAGCAAAGTTTTAAATGACAAGCAAAAATGGAACAGAAGTTCTCAAACACAATTTTTACCTTTTTGGACCACTATATCTGAACAATACCAAAGATGGACATGTATCATTACATGTGTTGAAAAAACAGGTGCAATGCACCAATTTCCTTCATGTCCTGAACAAATTATCAGAAGTTGGTTGCAGACAAAACAGACAGCTTTAGGAAACCCAACGGAAGTGCAAAACATTGTAAATATGAATGTCTTAGCTTGTAAAAAACAAACAAAAATAAAAATTTGTTTTAGATTTCATCATAGTAAAATGTAGGAGAAAGAGATTTCTTGACTGGAAGATTCCAGGTTCTGAGATCTAAGAGCAAACCACTGTATTGCACCGTGTTGGAAGGAGTTCGGAGAACTCTTCCTGTGCAGTTCTGTGCTACTCAGGCTATGCTGTTGCTGTTCGTGCTGTAGTAGAGCATCTGGATTCCTTATCCAGGATGGCAGCCCCCATTCCTTCTGGGTGTAACTCTATCCTGCAAAGCACTACTGTAAGTTCATCTCTGTGCTTTTCTTTGGCACTGTTAGGGGTAGGAGTCTGCAGTGCTAGAATAGCTGAAATATTTAAGGCCAGTCTTATACTTCAGTAGACTTGTGCTGATGTTGAACTTGTTCCAGCTTCTACATATTTTTAGATATTGTGGCATGAAATTTCACACCCCCCAAACCGTGGCTTCAGGGCAGTAGCACTCGTGGCCAGTTTTCCCAGCTCCAGTAGGGGCTAACGGCGTGAGTACAGGCTGCAGGGCTGCATCCATTCCTTTCTCATTATTTAATAGAACATGTTAGCTGTCATAGCTTTGTTCTTCAAAGGAAATTTTGACACAACCTATGCATTTATTTATGAATTTGATGTATAAGGGGGAATAGTTCTCTGTGTAACAAGAATCTTCAGTAGTACCTGTTGTCCTGGGCAGTTTGTGTGTTATAAAGGGGTGGAGAAGTTAAAGTCCAAGCGCAGCTGATGGTGAGTGATTCTGAATAAATTGATAGAATAATCTGAATTGAAAGCACAGCATGTAGAGTGACATTTTTAGCTTTGTTCATGTGCTTCTAGATAAAGAGGATTTTTTAATGATATGATTCTTTTCCTGATTGGAATCAGAAGAGCAGTTCAGCATTGAGAAGGAATAATGTGAATGTTATGCAATTTTACAGTAAATGTTAAGAACTTTGAGCTATGGCAAGGGACTAGGTACTAGATACTATTCAAGATGAGCACCCAGATTACCTAATTTGATGTAATTCCTAAGTCTTTTATGAAATGGAAATAGAACATTAATATATATTCACTTGGGGATATTTTTCTCTAAAACCTAAAAAATTATTTCTCTACCCCTGAAATTGGTTTCATTTTTTTCTGTTCATCTGTGGTTTTCAAGAATCCCACAGTTTCAGATACAGCTTGACAGTCCTGGTTCATTTTATTTTACTCCAGTGTTCTCCCAAATTGGACTGTATCTGATATTACTTTAGTAACTGTGTTGTTGATGGACATGGGTAGTTGTCCATCCCTACTGCTGTTCCCATCAAACCTTTGTGGGCACAGTGGGCACACACACACACAGAGAAGGGGTCGTTTTTCTTGAGACTGACTGTAAATTGTGGCATGAAGGACTGGGGGCCCATCACAGATGGAAATACTGTGCCTGCCTTGATTGCGGGGAGCAACACACCAGACTCTTGTTCATCCATTTGCTCTCTTATTGCCTCGCCGTGTTTCCAGAATGGGAAGGAAACTGCTCTGACACTATTTAAAAAAACCCAGCCAAACCTCAAACCAAGAAAAGCTGAAGGAACACTACCCCCCATCCCAAACCAATACCCACAACCCTATCCATTCCTGCTTCTGTCCTGGATAAAGTATTTAATGTAGCTACCTGTGGCTGTGTTCGATTTTTTCCAATAAATAAATTCTTCATCCTTTTCTTTTATTCCCGATTTCCCAGATTAAGTCTGAGGACTTTCTGCAGTCTAAGTCTTTTATAGCTAATTAAAGGTGTCCAGTTTTCTAGCAAATGCTCTGGTGTGATCTTTTTAATTTCTGTAATAAGTAAAAATCATAGGAGTTTCTATAAATTAAAAAGAATATTATATACAGTGAAGTGAAACAGCCGAGTTTAAAGTTACGTAGAAACTACATGAAAACAATCTGTTCCTCTCATAAAATGACATAAGATTTCAGCAGCACCCTTGTAATTTGGAGTGTACTCATTAATATGTGTGAGCCTGTGTGTTGATCTGCCATAGTTAGGCTGGAAATCTAGAAGTTAGAACCTCCAGCTGCAGTTTGGCTGCTCAGGCACCACTGCAGGCTCTGGGCACTCACATGCACCCAGGCTACAGCTAATGAGCACTAAAATTTATTAATTTTCAGAGATACTCTGAAAAGTACTTCAAAAGATGTTTGAACACACCAGTTTGTATGTGCAGGAAATCATAACTGCATGTGGAAATATGTGCTGTTATCTACAGGTTTGGATTAATGGAATTTTTTTGGTTCCTTTTGAGCTTTCCCATTCTTAGGAGTCAGCATAGTGATCAAAGAATTGGAATAGGGTTATGAAAGTAAAAAATTCTTTTTAATTCCAGGTTTTCCTGTACATTTTCCTTGGATACATCATGGTGTGTCTCCAATAGGAATTACTGGTGCTAACATTACTTCCCTTGGAAAATACATTGAAGATTCAAGTTTAAAATCTCTATAAAAGTAAAATAGTCTCTGTAAATGTAAAATATTTGCATTATGATGTTAATGGTGGCGTTTCATTAAGTTGTTACTGATGAATGGAATTATACAATTTATTCTACTTTCTGCATTTTCAGCATCTTTTAATATTTTTTTGGACATCAGACAGTATTTTGAGTTTTCTTAGGGATTTGAAACTTCAGAGTTGACTTTGCTGACAGTAGCCTGTGCAGATTATGGAGAGGACTGAGACAAATAATGCAGTGAGTTAATTTTCTGAATTGTCATTTTGGAATGTTATGAGATGTCCGATCACTTGGTTCTGCTTCTGGTGTGACTGACTGATTTCAGGAGGGGATTAAAAGTGGCTGATATAACTCCTGCTTTCAGTCTGATAAAGCTGGAATCTGGAGAAGCTGGTTGGCTCTGCCAAAGTTTTCTCTATTATACAGTTTTCTTTTTCCTTTCCTTAACACTTTGGGAGAGGGGCGAATGCTACCCTGTAGACATGTCTAAATGTTACTGCACATTCTTCAAATTCCTCTTCTTAGTGTTTCACAAGTGTGGAGATGGGTGCAGCTGAGAAATGAAGATGTAAAAAGAAATGCTGGAGTTCTCTGTGGTGTCTCTATTGTATCCAGGTTACATATGCATGTAAATTAGTATAATTAATTATATCTACTCATTTCAACAGCCAGCTCCCGAAACTGAGCTCACAGTCAGTCAGTCTAAATAATTTCCTTTTGCATGATTATGTCATTACAGATATTAAGGACCAAGCGTTCTCCTGATAGCTCTAGCTTAAATACAATCAGAATAATGCATATTTTCTACAAAGAATTTAAGTACTAAATCTGTTTAAAGTCTTGACAGAGCGCTGTGTCCAGCATCATGGCCATTACTGTAATTCCATTCAGCTTAATATATGCAAACCAGAGAGTTTCAGTCAATTGCAGCAATAAAACTTTTGTTTCAGCTGCCACGTTAATCATGACTCCTCATGATTGTGTGTTTCCATGACAGTTGGATGGGTTTATGATTGACAAACATACAATTAAAATATGCCGTTCAAAACTGTGCATCTCAGAGACCTAATGAAAGCTCAGTAATATTCCTAAACAACTTTTCATTAAAAGAATGGTGGATTGTGACTTTCAGCAGCAAAGAGGCTGCAATTTGTAGGTCTCAGCATCAGTGAACACGGCCGAGTAATGTTAAGATTTATTGTGGCCTTAGCCTTGGATTTAAATCTCACCTAAATGTGGACTTTTATTCTCTTATTGATTTAAACTTCTCTGGCTTTAGTGATTTCTTTTAATTAACATCTAGAGTGAAATTACGTAGTTCTTCCACAATCAAATTTCCTGTTGCCTTCGTGTAGGACTGAGTGTGGTTAACAGTGAGAGAGCCTGCTAGAGTTTTTAATAATAAGGTTATGCATATACCAACTCTTGGAAAATATATGCTAATGGCTTTACCAAAATTTACAAAAATTTATGGGCACTTTGCTTTATGAAAAAATCTTATTTAAAACCATAAAATTCACTTTGTTATTAAAACTCTGGTATTGTTAATCAAAGTAGGTTAATAACAGGGTTTCAGTGGAAGGTATATTTGCTTCATGCTCTCTTTTAGTGTCTGGATGGCCTCTCTGGACACATGGAAAAGTCCATCTCCCTTTCTAAGGGAGAAGAGCAGTAGGACTTAGATGAGGACTAGAGAGAATAGCAGCTTATTTTATATTATCATGGAGATTTATTAGCATTATATGAGCAACTTAATATATAGAAGCTTTTTTCTTCAGACTACTCAAGGTGATTACATTTTTTTTAGTATAAAGTATATCATTACTTGTTAGTACATTGCAATTTTTCTAGCAAGTCTCAGACAAGTATATTTTTGTGCAGTTTTGCAAGTCTGATATGGTGTCATTCTATCTGATACTGTATGCGTAGGATCCGTTTCATTTATTTTATGTTTTGAGATCTGAGAAGCCCCTAATGCCTGTGACACTGTTGTGATTTAAAATCAAAATATCTTGCTTGTTTCCAAGGTAGTTGTATGAAATATATTTCCCTTCTCTAATAGCCAGTCAAGTTGAGGGTTTTTTGAGGCTGGTGTTTTTGGCATCATCAATCCTTAGCTGCATTTTTGGCGCCACAGAAACGAGAGACATCTCTGAATCATTCAGGAGGAATAATAAAATGAGAGGGAAGAAGGTTGGCAGCTGAACATTGGTGGTGTGCCCCAGCCCTGAGGTGCTGGAGCCGGCACAGCCCCACGTGAGCATCGGGACTGCAGGATCTGCAGTTGCTTGGCTGCTCCCGTCCAACGGCAGCCCTTCAGATTGAAAGAACAGATGTGCAGCCAGATTCTGTCTCTTAAATCTGCACATTATAAATATTTAAGATGCAAATAAGACTTGTGTGATGGAGCTGCTGCTTCTGTGTTTTTGGCGGTCGGTCCTGTTCATCAGTTTTATCACACTTGGCGCTTGTTGCGAGGACACTGTCCAGGCTGGCAAAACTAAAATTAGATCTGTCAGCTTTTTACTGCTTTGTGGTTTCTCATGTTGTGTTAGTCCTTGTTCTGCTCCACTCCTTGAGCCTGAGCTGCAGTGAGCAGAGTGCTCAGCTGAAAGGTTCTGTAAGGCATGAGATCTCAATTACATCTGAGCCCAGAGAGATCCCAGTGTGGCACTGTACATGCACACCTCCAAATGCTATGTCACTGATACTTCTCTGGCCTCCATTGTTCTCATTTCTGTGGTTTTTATGAGCAAAAGGGGAAGGTTATATGGTACTGAAAAACAGATTCAACAGGTGTATCAAATCTATACTGATAAATAAATTTTTAAAGCAATGCAGTTCCATGCTTGCTGTTCTTACCAGGAGTGTGTATTAATCCTTCTATCAACATGAAGAGCAGGAACTGTAGCATGGAGCAAATGTATATGAATTGTTTTCCTGTTTATTTCTCTTCTAGTAATTACCTGTTCCCTTTCCTGACCAGCAGTGGCTCCGTAGGACAGACTCAGTGTGTGATTTCTTCACTGTTTGCCTTATTTTCCTTGTTTGTTCGCTGGCAGTGTTTTTTTTCTTCTTGTTTTCCTCTGTCTAGCCACAGAGACAGTTCTCTGCAGTCACTAAATCACATATCAAAATGATCAATTAATATGAATTAGTCCATTGCTACTTCATACAATCATATTTTTGTCCTGGCAGGTACCACAGCAGCCACATAAAGCCCATCCAGTGAGAGGGATAAATACAGCGATTGAGGCTCTCTTGACAGGAGCTGGGACAGTTCTCCAGGGTCACACATTGGCACACACTGCCAGTGCCAGTTCACACGTGGCACTGCTGTTTTGTTCACAGGGTAAATGAGTGCTTTTCCTTGCCTGTGTTTCTGTGTTCTTCCTGCCCACAAATGTATTTGGTGTCAGTGTGTTTCACTGCCAGGCTTTCTAGCATGTACTCTTCTCCTCAGTACTACACTGCTTAATTTGGCCTTTCAAAGACCTTTGGTCTCTTGTTTGTGTCTCCACTGGGAGCAAAATGCAGCATTTGGGACGCTGAGGTCAGGCTGTCACTGAAATAGATTAGGCAGTTTATTGTAATTGCCAAATTTCTAGTGATACGAGTTTACTCCCCCACCTTTTTTTTGTTTTTTCTTTTTTTTTTCTTTCTATTTTAAGTACTGTCTTGTCTGTCTCAGAATCCCAACACTCTTTCTTTGTTAGGTTCTCTGTAGCACATCCTCCCAATATTTCTTAGAAAAACAACAAGAAGTTGCTTGAAATTAGCAAGATGTTAGAGTTTTAGGAATATGTTTTCATGTAATCCCCCTTAATTGGCCTTAAAGATAAATACAAAACAAGGAGTTTATTTTTTTTAATATAGGTCTAAATAATTGATTCATTTTCTTTACAGTAGATTTGTAATAAATTTTCTATATCAGAAGAACTACAGTAATACACCATAAAAAAGGAAACAGTGTGGCAAAGCAAATAATTTTGCTTCAGAAGTGCCTGGATAACCAAATTCCTGCTGCTTTCATGTTTTAATCCTCTTAAAAGAAGAGGCTGAACTCTTTCAGCGTTTAAAGACCAGATTAAACCCAACAAAGTGTTACAATTCTACGATCGTTAAATGCATGCACTGAAAACACTAAGAAACAAACCCTGTTAATAAATGTATATATTTACCATGCTTCAATTAATATAAGATTATAGATACTTACAGAACTTTCATGCAAGTGTGGGAACACATACTTCTGGAAACTTAGCAGTGCATGTTTTAGCTGCTCTTGTTTGTCCTGGGAATTGAGAGACCTGTAGCTTAGTGTTTGAATATGTTGGTGTATCTTTAAATAGCCTGAGTGCCATGACTGCCCAGTAGCCTGAGTGCATTAGAATGAAGCTTGTAAGAGTTCTGGGACTTGGAATAGAAATATTCTTCTTATTTCCTTCTTCATTAAGCTATCCCTGCTTTTTGTGTGAATTCCCACTTGGCTGGGAAAGGTTACTAAGCTCTCATCTATATCAACTACAAATGATTGATTTCTTCTATCCCTAGATATTCTTCCTACCCATCTGTTTTACATTCTTAGAGCAGCAATTTTGGATGCTATTTATATCTTTCCTTGGCAATTGTTTTTCAGTTTAGATTACTATAGTAATTCACCTTTAATTTTCCCTTTGCTTTATTGAAGCAATTTATATTAGTGATCCAAATCTGTGCTAATGTCTGATCCATGTGCATGACTGAGTAGAGGCCCTACTTTTTCTCTTATGTGAACTTCTGCCTTCAGTTCATCATTAATAAACAGAACTTATTAAATTATTTTTAAACAAAGACAAATGGAAACATTGTAATGCAATTAAATAGAATATACATAATTGTTGTGTAAGTCAGGCAGACGTGCTGTGCTCTTTCGCTATCATGCAGGTACAGATTTTGCATCCTTGCAATTTCTACTGCAAAAACCTCATTAGTCACATCAGTGCTTCTGTGAAACATAAAGTTGAAAGAACGCCAGCACATCTGAAATTATCTGACTGCTTACCTTTTGGTTTCCTAACTGCTTATATGTATTTTGTTAGTTTGGGAATGTTCATTAAGTTTACCTGCATGCACACACATCCACCTTGCCAGTTTTCTGGAAGATGTGTGCAGTTCCTACCACCCAGGAGAGTGCTATAGATTCTGCAGGTTTACTAGAGGACTCCCCTTGTTTCAGGCTACTTTTCTAAGTTCTTGTTTAAAAAAAAATTAAAATCCTACTTCATGTGAAGAAGAACTGTAAGAGATGTGACTGAGGCCTCATTTCTATTGTGTATTTTTTTAAGGACAAGAGGAAGGCATCGCCTAGGTGTTAAGGATTACTTCTGAGATTCCAGAGATTTGTCACTCACAGCTCTTGACTTTCAGCAAATTGTCATTCTCTCTGTGAATTGTCATTTCTCCAGTCTTACCTGTATTTTTTTGTTCCTTTCTTTTACCTTTATTATCATGTGATAGTAATCTGTCTGTGGCAGAAGGCCTTATGCCAGTTACAGGATTAGGTGCTGGTCTAGTAATGACTGCATGTGGTCATTCTAGTGGTCAGCTTAGACTAGTAAGAGTATTCAGATTTATCTGCAGCAATGCAAATTATCAGAAAAACAGTTCTTAAGTTAGGCTACCCTATAATTTTATTCACAAAATACTGTTAGTTAAGCTTTCACTCAGGCTGATTTTCTTCTTCCGTTTGGGCACAGAAAGAACTGGACATTTTTCAAGTACATATTTTTGGTAAGAAATTTCCT
Organism: Ploceus nigricollis; assembly: GCA_013399945.1. Classification (NCBI taxonomy): domain Eukaryota; kingdom Metazoa; phylum Chordata; class Aves; order Passeriformes; family Ploceidae; genus Ploceus; species Ploceus nigricollis. The sequence continues at coordinate 2,352,047 of VXBC01010659.1, forward strand.
AGCTTGACAAACTATCTGGTAGCTGCTTTTGTTCCGAGTTGAACCCTTGCCAGTGTAATTGCCAGGGCAGAAGCTGTTGGCCACGGGCAGTGAGTGCAGCATCATGAACACACCAGAGCACTGTCCGAGCAGCACAGGAACGTCTGATGGTGCTGCCTGCACAGTGCTGCTGTCATTGCCATCCCCATGGAACTGGGACATTGCTCTGCTCTGCTACAGCAGCTCATCTGTGCTCTATGACTGCAGTAGGATATTGATTGCAAATTACAGCTTTCCTTCTTGAATTAAAATTGTGAACAAAGATTCTTCTAAAAATTCCAGCTTGCTTTGGAAAATCTGCTGCCTTAACCTTATGGTTACAGGGCTGGGTCTGGCTTGCTTGAGAGAGGAATTTCTACCCTGGAGAATACAGGCATCTGCAACCAGTTTCCCACAGTTGTTGTGAACTTTGTTGACACTAATATATTATTACTAAAACCAGGATTGATTTTTTCTTATTCTTCTTTTTCCAAGATTAAATTTCATTATAGAATTTTGGAAGATCACCTTTGCCTCCTATTTAAATGAATAAATTTATCCTCTTTCTGTAATACATAAAAGGTGACTTTGGTTACCCCATGAATGCTATCAAGTACAATTTAGATACCCTTAGTATACTAGAAAACAAAATTAGATAATTCATCATCTAAATTAAATGAAACTCCATATTAGCATGTAATATAACAAAATTCCTTTCAAAATTTTCATAAAAAGTGATCAACTGCTGCATTTTAATTTAATTGGGTGTGATGAATTCTTATGCATATTAGGCTGTAAAATTTTAAATTACATTTTTAAATAAAAGGTGTTCAGTTATAGTTTCATTGCTATGTAAGTTCTTGAAACAATGCTGTTGGTAAAGTCTCACTTATTATATATGTATCTGCACCAGTGTGGTACTAGACCGTATATACCTTGTTTTTCCATTCCTAGATGTCTGTTTGTAATGAGAATTATTAGGAACATAGTACTAGTAGCTGTCAGCAGGCTCTTGATAAGAAGATTATTATGTGTTAACTTTAAAGAGTTAGGAATGTATAATTTATGGCTACTTGGTGGATTTTGCAGATGTCCCAGTTGTACACAGTTGCTAACGGAATGACACGGTGGAAAACAAATCTTGGAAATACTGTCATTTAGGTTTGTTGCAATCAAGAAACTGCTGTTTGAGTGCAACTTCTCTGTTTGATGTTCAGGAGGAAATCTTAGTCCTGTATTAAAAACACTAAACTGTCTGGGCTTCCTATAAATATTAATTTACCAAATGCATAGAAGTCTGTGACATTTCCTTCAGACGAAAGGATTAGCTTTAATTTTGCTTGTATCATAGCACAGCAAAGTGAATCTCTGTACATTGGCTTTTGTAGTTCTGTATTTCATACATTTTCTTTTAATATGTCATGTCTTTATCAACACAGCAACACAGTAGAGGAAATAGGTGCACCTGATTTGGCAGAGTTAGTTCAGCCATTGTTTCTGTAATAAATTATTTAGTCCGCTGGTAGCATGTAATGACTTGAGTGACATTTTATAGGCTGTTGTACATTTTCAGTCCTGACATTTTAAAAAGCCACAGTTCTTATCTGTGACATGTCTGTGTACTGATGCATGGGCTCTTTACTACTTCTGTAATATTTATATAAAATTTATTGGCAGTAGCTGCTATTACCCAGCGCATCTCTTTTGAAAGGTCTGTGTATCTCTCCACATTGACTGAGCTGTTCAGAGGGGCTTTGGAACTTTCTGGGCATTTTGCCACTACTTCTGTCTGAACTTTGCATTTGTATCAGCTGCCTTAGTTAGTGGTTGCTCGCTTGATGTTAACATGCTGATTTACACTATAATTAAGAATGAGTAGGAGTTTCTAAGGGAACTCAGAGCTCCTAAGTAACACAAAAATAATGCTGTTTTAAATAAATTTCTAGAGATAATTGAGTGTAAATATTAAAATATCGAACAGCTTGAAGTCCACCTCTTTTGATGGAAAGCTTTGTAATGAGTGTGCAGGGTGGCTGCTGTTCATTATGTTTGTATCACATCTTTAAGAGGAGAAACCTCACTTCCCATGACTGTTTCATATGTTTTGATGCAAGCTGTGACAAAGCGTATACCCACACACTGAGTTGTGTAATGTAGCTACCTTGTGTTTGCCATCTGATACCTTACATAAAAGCAGAACTGTGCTGTCAGTCAGAATACCCTACATTTCTTTGTGTAATAAAATAGCAGTTTAGCAAATGAAGATGTAAGGTGAAGGAAGAAAATTCTTTCTTTTCACCTCCTTGTCTCTTAGTTAAGTAAATCACAGCAGATACAAAATACACTTCGGAGAGCTCTATTCAGCTCTGCCCAAACTTCTGGTGATTTATCTGTCACAAGAGCTCTTGCCAAGGAAAACATACAATTGGAGGGTATCAGCTTCTTGCAATCAATAAAACAAAGCATGGACAGACAAATTAATCTGGGAGTAAGTGAGCTCATAAGTGAGCTCTTTTCCACTGGTCTCTTTTCCATTGGGGTAGCTGTTGGCAAGTGAAGTTGTGCTGACTGCAGTCTGCTGCTGTAAGCGACAGAAACATTTGTTCCTTGAGGCTGCTTTGAGGTTGTAAGTGTGCAGTGAGGGCTGGAGCCGTGAGTCTGCTGGTAGTTTTTCTGCTACCAAATAAATTACATCATCCAAATTCCTTATTAGTTATTTTAATGCCAGAAATGCCAGAGAGAAGGTCGTTTGAGTGACAGAGAGAGCGAAAGATAAAGGCTTTCCATTCATACCCTGGGCAAGATTTTGCAATGTGTGCTTATAGTAGTATTGCAGCTGAATTGAAAAGCAATCTGCTTGTCCATCGTTTATTTTGGACTACAGTGCTTGCTTGCCTCACACTAGGCAGTGTTAATGTCACCAGTTTCTATGCAGAGGGATCTGCTCTGTGCCCCAGAGCGTGTTCCAGCCGTGGTTTGTGTCACACTGGCTCCGTGTCACTGGCACTGAGACTGGCACAGTGGGAGCCAAGGCCCAGGCAATCCAGTGGAGTTGCCCAGGTTGTACCTGGCTGAAGGCTGCTCCTCCTCCCACTGACTGGAAGCAAATGTTTTCAAGAGCTTGCGTGGGTGCTCAGAAGCTTTTTGAGTAAGGGACCAAGAAGGTGTGAGGAGTGGACTGCCAGCACAGACCAGGCATAGCTGATGATACAAAATAAGACATTAAGAAAAAGGAATGGTAGAACATGTTGCTACTGTGCTTCCCATCGTGCTGTTTGTGTAAAAGTACTCATCTGTGTGAGTTGGCAGTGCACACATTTGCAATGGTGCAGAATCAAAATTTGTCCCTAAGTCTTCCTGTACTCCAATAAGCTGCTCACATTGTCACCATATTAGAAAAGCTTTAATAACTAATTATGTTCACTGGACTGGGACAAGAATGAGGTGTGGTGGGGATGCAATTGTGGAACTCGCTGACTGGCAAGAAATGCCTTGCTGATAGATGCTTTACTTTCCCAGACATTTTTGCAGTGTCAGTGCCTTGATGTTCTGTTAAGTTCTTTCTTCTGAAAATATTTATCTTAATTAGCTACTATATCTAGAGACTAATTGTCTGATTTCTTTTGGTTTTTAGTCATTTGTTGGCGAGTAAACATAAAACCACTCAGTCTTTAACAGTGCAACTGGGGTAATTAGTTACAAGTGAGAGATAACAAGCAATCTGAAAAGGCATTACAGGTTTTTCTCCACCTTTCCCATTTGAGAGCTGTAAGATACTTGATTAAAATTAGCAATAAAAGTATATCACTGGAATGAAGCAGCATTTTTGTAATGAAACACAGGTGTTTTATTAAATGTAATGCCATCCAAGCTGGCGGGTTTTCCCCCCTCTCCCCTGCACCACAGGTTGTGTTATCAAATGGGCAGCAACCAAGGGCTGGAAAGGGGACTTTGCATGATGGCCGTGAGCCTCAGCAAGCTGCAGGCTTCCCAGGATTTGGGCTGAAGCTCTGAGCTGCATCAGCCGATACAAACCAGCGCTCGGCTTCCCGCCGGCAGTTGGACTGCGTCCGTGTGAGCGTGGCATTGTCTGATCCAGGTGTTTGCCATAACCCACACAGCACATCAGGGACTGTCACTGCTTTGACAAGTGCCCTGCTCAAGGAGTAAAGTGAAACACGTAGATCTGTGTTAAAAAGACAAGGAGTTTTTTCTTGGTAATCAACACTAAATTTCAGGCTATACAGGTGTGATAATCATGAGAAGTCCACCAGTAATACTGTGGGTGTACATAAGAGCACTGATAGTTTATATACATGTTTTGGGATCTTGTGAAGTAGGCAAATGCACTTTATTCCCAGGTTATATGATAAAAAAGAGTCAACAATCCCACAGCTGTACATGAATGCTAGAGTGGGACTGGGTCTTACCCAGGACATCCCAAGCCTTAGGCAGCTTGTCTTCTTGACTCTGAATCAACAACAAAAATACAGGTGAAAAAGGAGGAAAGAAAAATCAAGGGAAGTATTTTTTCCAGTAGTTTTTGAGTGTTCCAGGTGACACTAAATGTAAAGCATTAATTTTTTCTGGCTTAATAAAATAAATAAAAGTAGCTTACTTAGAAGAGATACATCATATTCTTATGAGACAAAAGCTGAAAGAAATTAGGCTTCAAAGAAGCTCTCTTCTTATATCAGAGATGTAGAATTTTCTTTTAGCACCTCTGTGATTACAGTGAGTCTGCAGGATTGAAGTGCTTTTCCTTACTTACCACTCAGGTGTTTATTTGGCCGCCTTGTGCCATCCAGGCAAAGGAGGAACAGTGAGGAAGGGTCTCGTGATGGAGCCATGTGTTAGTGGAAGGGCAGTGGCATGTCTGGTTTTTGGTTAAACTTTATCTGAGTGAAACCCAGCAAGGGTGATCTGCAAAAATCAACTCTTGAAATGTTCTTGCTCTCAGAAAGAGAGTAGGAGAGTGGGAAGTCAAGACAAAGGATCCTGCTGATTAACTTTCAGAAATTGCTAGGATAAGAAATGCTGTAATGGGAATGCTGCATAAAGCTCTAACAAAAAAAAAAAGAGATTTTGAAAAACATTGTTCTTTCTGGTGAATTTTCTGTCCTAATTTCTCTTATTCCCTGCTGTTAGAAGAAAAAATGTCAGACAGGATGAGGTGTATCTGTGGAACCACAGTTGACATTTTTAGAGCCACTAGATGGCATTTAGACCTGGATGACTGAAAATGCTCTGATGCGTGCTTATGAGGGAAACATTTTTTGCTTTTAAATCTAGGAATTAATGGGGAATTAAATATATATTTGATTAAATTTTAAGTTTAAGAATATGTGAGTTATGCACATAAGAGTGGCACTGGGACGGAAATCATGAGTATCTTCATTAATGGAGTTTATTTTCAATACTCCAGTTCTGTGGGATTTTCTTGGGATTTCAGGTGATGGTGGAATAGATGCCAGAGCTAATGCTTTTTTGTAAACCAGCATGACTCAGGAAGGGGGAACAAGGAGAGATACAAATAAAAGACTTCCACAGTATTATGTAAATGTTATCAGTTATTCAAAAATAATCCCCTCTTCCTACTTCCCCCAGATGGAATAAAAGTCTTTGTTATTTTCTTTGTTTCTCTTACAGAGTTATTATCGAACCAAGGGAGAATTTCCATCTTAAAAGCCACTACAAGAAAGAAAGATTATAAAAGGTACTGTGTTTCTGCAGCTGAGTCTTCTTGAGTGTCTTGTTACTATTTCATTATGCGTATTCTTAAATCACTATCCTTTTATTAAAGGTGGTGTTGTCTTTACACCTCAGAAATTCCTTCATTTGCATGCTATTGAAGGCCAACTAAAAGTTGGTTAACATAGTGGTAGAATGGTTGAGGAGCAGAAAGAAGGGAATACCTCTGTGATATCCCTTAAAACTGGAGCTAGGACAGGACCCTCTGCCATCATTCATTGTGTCCAGAGCAGTGGCAGGGGTAGAACACAAGAGCAGCTGAGGAAAACAGGGATGACAGTTTTCTCTTTTGTGCCTTCTCTGATCTATCTCTCCCTTTTCCTATTACCATGGAAATACTCATTTAGCTTTATTCTACCCCTGACAGAGCAGGGGATGCCTCTAAACTGTGGGACTTCTTCCTGCAGGCAGTAAGGGTGAGACTCTTTTCCTCTCTCCATGCTCTCCCTGCCAGTCTTTTTGGAATCAAAAGCCAACCCTCTGCTCTCTTAGAGAATGACCATAAGCATTTTCAGCTGCTCTGAATTCACCTTAGTACTTTGGTGTGTCTCTTTTAAATCTGGGGACTTGAAAGTGAATAATGGGATTAAATATTAAAGTGTTCTTGTTTATTTTCCTGAAATATTGCTCCCTTCTGTGTACTTCTTTATTTTTCTCTGTGTAGGTGGATTATAGTTTTAGCCAAACATTCCTCGAAAATAATCCTCTGAATAACACATATCATGTTACTGATTTTTATAAAGTTTTTTCCATTTTCATTTGATTGTTTTTAGATTAAACACAAATGTCAAACCATAAAGTTTTATTGAAAATAAATAGCTCATTTAAAGTTTCAAAGCTGTTTGTAGGAAAGATTCTCAGCAGAGTTTATATTGTATTTACTGTCTGAATTATTTGGGACTTACCTCTGTTATTTTCATAGTTTTAATGAAATGAGTTAGAAGTGTTTATTATAGCTGAAATATATTCCTATTTATACAGTGCAGGATTTTAATTTTAATATAATAGAGGGAATTTGCTTTAAACATTTGGAGTGGTTAGAAAGTTAAAACCAAATTGTTATTTTTCCCACTCAGCAGTTATCAGCAGGATGGTTATTAAAAAGGGATGTTTGAATAGAAAGTTGTTTCTTGGAGCAGATCTTCGGTGATTTGGAAGAAATATTTCTGCTTCCAAATAACTGTAATTAGGCACTAGTGATAAGTTTGTTCCTGGAAGTAGGAAATATTCTTGATGGGGGATATAAACTACAAAAAGCATTAAGATTTAGTCAAAGATAAAAATGTAGGATAGGCTTGGAAGAGGTGAGATCAGAGTCTTAACTATAGCTATCAGGAAGAAGATTACTTCTCCAGAAGACAATTGGTACTGACCCCCTAAATCCAATATTTTTCCCAATTCCTGCTGATTTTCAGGTCAGGGTCAGCCTCAGCAGAAGATGTGATTTAGATGTGGTAGTTGACCAGTTGAAATGGAGGTGTATGAGCAGGGAAGGATGGCTGTGGAGAAGGGGGGATCCCTGGAGGTCTGGTATGGTGTTGGTGTTCCAGCCCAAGGCTGTGGTGACCCGTGCCAGGCTCTCACCACCTGCAGAGCAGCCTGGACACCACGTCCCAGTGCTCTGCTGGCAGCCTGAATGCTTACATTGTAACAGAGCCGCAAACCAGTGAATAAAAAGCTCTTGTAATAAAGATATAAATCTTAGTCTTGAAGATTGATACTTGCAGTTTTGCTCAGTGTATGGCTGTAACACTTGGCAGTGTAAGCACAGCACGGCGTTTCTGTTGCGTGCAAGGGAAGACCTGAACGAGTAAAGAGCGCTCGAGTCTGGACTAATCAATGGGGTTACTATGGCATCTTGATTTACCCAGGGATATGAACCAGGCATGTCCCGAATATTATTCTCCAAGGGCTACTTTGGCTGTCAGTTTAACCCCACAGAAGCCAAGACAATTGGCTAATAGAATAGGAGATGCTTCTCAGGGATAAGGGTTTCTGCCTTGAAAATTCAGCAACACCTTGCACCTGGAAACAGGGTAGTTGAACTGGCAGTTGTTGTGGCAATGCTTCTGCCTCTCAACCAGGCACTGCCTCTGGAGCAGCACCTTTTTCCAGTGTGTAACAAAGACTATTCTGTTGAGAGAGGTTACATGCTAAAATCCATCATATGGAATGATGACTTTCTCCAAGACTTTCATTAAAATGTATCTGTTTTTCCTTTCTTTATGTTTATGCATTAACTGAATGATTATTCAAGACAGCAGATGAGTTAAATACTTTTATTTTGCTCAGAAATTATTTATTAGTTCTCAAATGCATGTTTGCCTTGTAATACTAAAAAGCTGTGGTGTTAATCAGCACAAACCTGGATTGCATCCTAAACTTACAAGGGTAAAATGAACTTGGATTGCATTTTAAATTTACAGATGCTGACACAGTGAAGGGTGTGCTCTGCACATGCCATTGCAGAAAGCAGATCAACAGTTTTGGTCTAAACAGAATAGATTTACTTAGTGCCTCAGGCTTCCAAACATAGCTTGGTGAAAAAAAAATCCTGGATTTAGACTGACACAGATGTTACTGGAGAGAATTAAAGCTAGTGGGCCTTATTCTGTTTCTTCTTTGTATTGCTTTAATCTCTTCATTGGTACTGTTCCTGGTTTAAAGCAACGTAAGGTGGAAATCTGATTGTTTTTAATGAGAAAGGTTGAAATATGGAAGAGTAATGCAGTAAGATTGGTTGGTAAGCAGCTAATTAAATTATTTTGATTTAGTAGCTTCAAGAATTATACACAAGCATTGCCATTATGTTCTTTCCTGTTTATACTGATGTTTTCAGTTCCCTGGTGGAGCAATAGAGCCGCCACACAATTCTCTAGATGTGGTTGTGAGATATAAACAAGACCCGTGTTCTGGAAAATAGCTGAAGGGTTTTGGTTCTGTTTTCCTCCTGAAAGCAGGTGAAAACCACAGGGAAGAGGCTCACTCTGAACACTTCAGACCTGTGAATTTTTTTCCTAGCAGTGCCAGTTTATTTATTGGTATAAAATGCTTTGGGAGATACTAAATATTTGATTCAGATGGGTTAAAGAATCTGTTTTTATTTGATGCACTTATTTGCATCAAATTAATCTTAAAAATAGTAATTAGAAATGCCCTCATAAACCCCGAGACTGGAGCCCTAGAATTAAAAAGCATTTGTTATTACCCAGGAATGTAGCTGTGCAGTTTTATTGGCCTTTCTTCTACTGTAATCTATGGATCTCATTTAGCCGCATGCAGCCCTGTTCTTCTGAAACATAAAAGGAAGGAAATCTCTCAATAGCCTGAAATCAAATTATCTCTCTGTGTTAATCTACATGTAAAACATCCAAGCCCACTTCTTTAAAGGAAAATAGTTTTACTGATAAGCAGAGCTAGACTGTGTTCTTTGGATACTAGAATTAAGTGGATTTTTTTTTTTTTTGTCTGCAGAGTGCTATTTATAGCATCAATTAACTCCTCATGGTTGGGATAAGTCATTTGACACATCTGTTGCTGAGCTTAAATACTCACTGTTCTGTGGGGTCACAGTTGGATTTTTTTCCTCTCAAAATGTGTAATGAAAGGACAATTTTCTACCTAATGGCTCCTAGTTTGAATATGCTGCCTGAACACGCTGCCTGATGCCTTCGGGGGCATTTGGAACGGGTGGAGCTGAGGGGCAGCCTGACTGCAGGGCTGACCTCAGCTTTGTCGCTTGCCATTTTGTTATTTATCTGCTTGATGATAGCACAATAGTATCTTTTATGGAAGAGTTATTTTGAGCTTCTGCGGATTTTTCCAGCCTCACTGTAATGTTTCAGTTACTCATTTCACCTGTGACAAACTGGCCTGGCTTTGGGAGCTGCTGCTGGCCCCACTGACTCTTGTTCCTGTATTTTGTACAGATGTAATGCTCCTAAATACAGGGCTGTGCTCTGCTGTAGTTCCCCACACAGAGCCAGTTTCAGTCACATTCCTGGCAGTAGTCTTTCTCTTAAAATGGAAGCCCTTTTACCAAAACTCTAAATACCTAAGAGACAAGAAAAATGAGGATTCTTGTATATTGTTAAGTGAAATCTTGTAAGTGCTCTGTGGAAGTAACTGCATGAGGTTATAACAGTGTCTTTATCTGTCTGGCTTATTTGCAGCCAGATTGGATTGTATATTAATGGAGCCAAGCTTTAAAATACATGGAAAAGAAGGACAGACTGGAGTTATGAACTGTGCTGCTTTTGGTCTTTATCCTTTTCTCTTTCTCATTGAAATAGCCCTGTTTTGAGAACAGATGTATTGATTTTGGATGGCTCTGCTTGCAAGGGAGGCCCTAGAGTAAGGAAGTAATTTCTGTTGAAAATGTTACAGCCTCCATGGTTAATTGAAGGCCTGATGCTATTTAACAGTCACATAGGCTGTTGGAGGGGTTTTCCTTTGCTGCTTGGGAGACATTATTCCAGTGAAATACTTGTGGTGGGATTGTCTATTGTCTGGTTCTGCTTGGAGTGGTCAGTGGCTGTAGGGTCTGTTGATGTGGGGTAGGATCACACTGGGGTCAGAGGAAGTGGGGGACATGGAGCTGCTGCTAAAGGCAGCTGTGAGAATACTTGGAAGCCTGGATATCCACAACTCAGAAAGGGACCACAAAGTGCAATCCATTTTTAAGCAGAGCTCCTTATTGATTTCAGTGGGGAAGACCTTTGAAAAATCGATGGCACGCAGCAGCTTTAGTATGCAAGGACATGTGTTCTGGGGTGTTAAAGTGATCGGCCTATGAACTAATCAGGCTGGTAGCAATCGTGTCTGGCAAGTTCCAAGGCAGAAGGGAAGGTGTCAGAGGCTTGAGATGCAGCAAATTTACTATTCATATTCCAAGAGAGATTGCAAAGTATGATCTTGTTTATTCTAGCTTTGACTTTCAAGTTGCATTTTATTTCTGTAGAAAAACAAAAGCTACAAAGGGAAATATAAAAAGTTTTTGTCAATATGTAAACATGGGCCTGATTATTATAAGGTATAGTGTTAAACAAATAGAATTACTGAAATAATCAAAATATTCTGATTTTTTTCCGTGAGAAACCATCTCTGCCTTGTTCAGTCTTTTGGTATTTACAAGATTATTACAAAAACTATTCCACCTAGACACTCGTTTGGAAATATTTGGGGAGTGTTTGTTTACACAGAGACTTTACAGTGCACAGTGTGAATTTATAGGCTATCACATACCCCATTAAACCTTGCTATGGACCCTTAGTAGGTGTGAAGTAATATGCTGCCATTTTGCTGTGCTATTTTATGCTTAATTAACACAAATACTGATCTCTGAAGGACGTGTGGCATAATGAGTGCTGTGGTGGAGGAGTTCAGCTTATTCAGTGTAGACAAGTCCTTAGGTCCCAGAGAGCATGAGCTCAGAAAGGTGCTCTTTACTGTTCTGGTTTATAAATGACAAATTTTAGGAAGAGATTGATTTTTTTTAACATTGGGTAAAAGTAACCATAGGCTAAAGCATTTACTTCAAAAATTGCCCTTGTAAAAATATTTCAGTTTGAATTTTAGAGCATTAAACTGAATTATTTATGTTATTATTTATATGCAGTTGTGAGAAAAATGTTCTGTATTTCCATAATTTATTTTCTTTTCCATTTGGAAGAATATAGTAGTTGAAATTTGCCTTACTGTGGAAAGAGAGCTACGGTATAATTAAAGCTATGTAGACACACTATATCAGCAAGCCCTGAAAACACTGCATGAAATTTTGGAATGAAAACCTGAAAAACTCTAGTAGCAAAGTGCTGAAGTGAGGAATCTTTATCAAAGGGGAACTGTAGAAAGAAAACTGGTCATCATTTAAACATGCAGTGATTAATATATAGAGAGATTGAATTAGATATAAGAAAATTTGGGGGGTTTTTTTGCTGAGAACTGTATCTTTTCTGAGGTACTACAGTATGATTTCAGCACTTTTAACTACAACCCTAATTAAATTATTTCTTTTTACATGGACTGAGAACCATTTTGGTAAGATTGGAGATGCTATGGTGCTATTGACCAGAGCCAGTTCTGTAGTGATTTAAATCTTGAAACTATATTGCCTTTACAAGCATATGTTTGGATGCTTTTGTTGATGTTGCTTAACCCATTTCATAGTATGATATTCTGCAAATTTATTTGCAGGGTTTATTTATTTATTTATACACAATTACTCCTGCTGGATGACCAGATTAAATTTCTTACTAATGTAAAAGCTCAAATATTTCACGTTGACATTTTTTTCTGCAGTAATGGAAGTGGGGAGCTGCAGCATTTATTGCAGTGCATTCCTTAAGATGCAAAGTTCCTTCTCAAGGAGTTCTCCTGTTACCATTTCCTCTGCCCTCGTTCATTCCCTGGTTTAAACCTTGTTTCACAGACTGCCTCTGTCCAAAGGAACACAAAAACCCTGACCAGCTTTTTTGTTGTTTCTTTTGAGACCAGCACAGCGTGTCTGTCTGTGCCTACCAGAGAACTATATTGAAATAGCTTTCTTTGTGAATTCCTCATTGCTATTCATTGGTGGAGGTTGTCACGTAAGGGTCAAATTAGAACTCAGTCAACCACAGCAGCGAGAGGACCCAGCCTCAAGATAGATTTCAGCATAAGGTCTGAGAAGCAGTTTATTTGGAATGTGTTACATGCATTTTATATATATATATATATGATATATATAAAAAGTGTCCAAAGTGTTATTCATTTATCTCTAGAAACTCAGTTATGTTTAATTTACTCTCTCTGGTCATTTACTTGAGAATTAGTCTTTCTCTCACTCTGCCTCCTGACTTTCATCTTTGGGCATATCTATGCACAGTTTTGTTACAGCTATATAAGTTTTAAGTGAAGAATTTACTTCTGTTAGTTTAAGAAAAAATGAGATTTCTGGCATGATGGTTCTGTGCCCTTTGAGGCTGGATCCATGCGAAGAAAGGATCATATTTCTGGTAACTTGGCTGAAGCACAAGAAATTGTGTTTGTGCTGGCTTCAGGAAGGCAGACAGTACCTGGTCAAGCAAAAAATCTGCAAGGGCAACATTCCTCTCTGAAAATGTTCTAAAACATTTGAACCAGCAGTGTGAGTTTGTACTGGCTCTGGATTTTGTGCCATGTGGTTGCAGCATTTTTGATGTGGTAGTAGCTTACGACTGGCAGTGCTGCCTCACAGAATCATGCCTTCACCAAATGGGTTCTGTTCTGTGCATTCTCCAGCAAAAACAGGGACTAAATTGGCAGCTGCTGACCCAGAGAAGTTTCAGTGATAAATGTTTTAAGACTAAATAAATCAGGGATTTACTAAGCTACACAGATGACCTGATATCCCAAAAGCTTCTTTCGCTTTAGTTTCATACAGGATCAGCTAGGTACCGATACAGACAGGGAGAACAAGCTATTATGCTGTGTGCATCTTTTAGAAATGAATGTCCCCTCTCTGACAGGGATCTGTGAAATGATCTTGAGCCGTTTGGGGCTTGTACATCTGACAGGGGCCTAAAGTTGTGTGCCTAAATAATAGCTCTCATTTCTGAGAGCATCTTGTTAGGTTTCTGTGTTTTAAATTTCCTGGCTTTGCAACATTCCATCATCCTCCTTCCAATCTGGAGTTTTCCTGATTTAGGACATTAACTGTAAATCTCACAGGAACACGCAAGTATTGATCACTGATAACAAATTAGATTAATCAGGGTGGGTTGGTTTTTTTTTTCCTTAGGAGTCTCAGGATTGGCTTCTCTGAATATTATTTATTACAAGTTAGGAGGAAAACAGTGTAATAAATAATTTCTGCAACACAGTGAGAAGAACCTGGGAGCTGACTATACATAGAAGAGTCTGTAATACCTTATTAACTAACTCTGTCTCTCTTTCCTCTCTCTTGTAGCCGATTCTTCTTGAGGCTGCTCTCCTGCTTTGTCTGTCCTGTTCTAGTCTTAGTGGGTGATGTCCCAGCAGCTCTAACCCTCAGACTTCGGTACCTCACTAGGTGTGTATGGCTCAGTTTTCTCTGCATGCTTTCTGGTGTCGCATGGGGGGCAGCACTCATGTTATACTCATCTCTCGTGGCACTTGAGGCTGAGAATGTCATAGCATGTGTTATGCTTCAGTACCATGGATTGTTTAAGCCCCATTTTTGCTTTTATTCTGCTGGTTTTCTTCCCTGGAGAAGCACAAAGCTGCTGTTTCCATGTACACTCACAGGCCTTCGTGTTTGCTCCTGCAGCTGCTGAGCAGCTCTATGAACAGGCTTCTTGATGCTCATAGAATCATCTCTTGCCAGCAGGACAGATAGACGTGGAGTGGTCTTGGATAGAGCAGTAGTGGGTTCAGCATCCAGACTGCTGGATGAGAGCAATCCCTGTGAGCCTCTTCCTCTGCAGCTGAGAGCAGTCTGTGCCGTGTTGTGTCGCTGGTGGGAGGACACTGCTCTCTCCAAAGGCAGCTCACTCACAGACCCCATCTCCTTAGGAACGCACAGGACTTTGAAGTGCGGGGGATTTGAGGTTCTCCATGACTGTTAGGATTTAGGTGCCCAAATCTCACCGAACTTGACCCCTCTTAATCTGAAGGGCTCTTCAAAAACTCTTGACTATCAGTTACATCCTGTAATAGCAAAATTGGCATGCAGAGTTGACTCTCATTTTTTGTGGAGCACCAAGTGACCCTTGGAGTCTTGGCAGCGTTTCCAAGAGCCTCAGACTCGGATGTGAGCTGGGCTATTAGCAATGAGCAGGACCCCTGTTTTGGCCCTTTGCACTGGGGTGATTTTCATCCTTGGTGAGCGCTCAGGTTGTATTGACTTGGAAGGGGCCTTTTGATGCATTAGTGGAACTGTCAGAATAAACACCTCCTCTTACTTTGCTCTAACTCCAGTGCAACACTAATGTATTTAGAGTCACGTAGGCAGGATAGAGAGATTTGCTGCTGTCAGCGTAGCCTTTGATACTCTGTAGGCAACTGTTTGCTGTGTTTAGAAGTGCAGCCTAAGGAATAATTTTTACCTGGCTGCTCTGGGTCTAATATTTTCATTTATTGATACCCTTTTCAATGCACTTTAATTTATTTACAAATGGTAGCAAATTGCAAGTGGCAACCTGAGTAACTGACTCATGAGTCAGTACTTTTATTTTTCTCCTCCACTCTAGACTGCTGATAATGTAAATTGCTGAAACCCTGGGTAAATAATTAGGGGTGCAATCAACAGCAAGCAAGTATTTATCTGCTAATAAAACATTTGAAGTGCAGAAGTCTGTCTTCGTCCAACAATACTTAAAAGGCAGTTATTGGTCCTACTGCTGTTTCTGCATAGCAATTAGGATTTTTGTGGTCACTAATTGTACATCTGAAAATTTATACAGTTTATTTTCTGCATGTGTTTTTCTTTGCAAAGAGAAAAGAAGCACAATATTTATGGTTATAATGAGGTTAACACTATACTTTCTGCAGGAAGATCTCTCTAAAGATTTTAACATTTATAGAACCCAAATTTTCTAGGTTTTCTCATGTGTGGCATCAAGGGCTTATATCTCATTAAGGATTTTCTGAACGGAATCTTTGTCACATTATCAAAATGTGACTTGAAAGTTATATACCAGCTCAGTCATCAACTTGATTTTTATTCTTAAAGCTGTAACTGCTTCTGAAGAGGGACTTCTTGATTTTTCTTGCACTGTTGCTAATGCTTTTCCTTAGAACAGAAACTTGCATTATATGTTCTACAAGAAACTTGTTTCTTTTAAATTTCGTTACTGTAGATAATACATTGTCATCTTCTTTCTATATCCCTACTGGATTTACTTTTTGAAATCAGTCCACAGACATACCCAGCCTGTGGGACCCCCGAAAGATGGATTTTGTGTCATATCCTGATTGCATGTGAGAAAGAGCAGTTTTAGCTGCAGACAGTTCCTGAAAGCTGGGCCCCTGTGAAGACCTGAATTCCTGCTCTGCAGCACCTCGAAGGAGCCTGTCTGCATTCAATAATCCCTGACTGATCCAAACTCTCTTGGGCCTGGAATGTCCCCTCGTGAGGTGTTTTTGGGTCTGTGGCAGCCAGGCTGTTGATCTGCTCTAGCATGAGGGCAGTGATGATCAGTAACCCAAGGGTTGTCTTTAGGAATGTATGGCTAGAAATGCCACCCCCACCCCCAGGTATATTTCTTCCAAAATCTGACTTGTGCCTGGGTCTTTGCAGTCCCACTTCTTTCACACTCCAAGGAGTCTGTGAGCATGCCTGCAACTCCTGGGAGTAATGACAACAAACAGAGCTGTCTCCATCTGTGCAAAAGCAGGGAAGCACAAAAGCAGAAACATGGAACTTGGCTACACACAAGCCAGCTGGGGTCCGGAAAGTCTGGCTGTGTTAATGTCTAGCTGTGCCAGGGCTAAATCATGCTGAGATAGAGCAGGTGAGTCTTCCTGTGACTTCCATGAATCATACTGTCCTTTGAGAGGGTTATGATTCTCTTTTACAGAAACCAATGTACTCTCTGAAGGTTTTATAGACTTTTAATAATCTATTGGAAGGTCTCAGAAGTTGGCAGTTTGGTCTGTGTTTTGACTAGTCTGTGACATCTGGAAAACCCTTTGGTGGTTTTTGGTTTTCTTTCAGAATTTCAATAGAAGTTAAATCAATGCAAAAAATGACAAAACTCACTTCTACCTACTGGTCTGCAAACATGAAAGGCTCAAGTCATGGTTATAAGTACACATTATGAGATTAATACGTGATAATCCTTACACTGTTCCTAACATGATTTTATATTACTCCAATTCCTTTCAACAGCAACTCTCTAAGGGTTAACAATGAACACAGAGCTACTGGCAGGTTATTCCCCATGAAATCAGGGTGTCTGTCATTGGATTTGAGTCTGTCACTCCTGCCCCAGTGTCTTTTTGGCCTGTTGGGTGATTTCAGACATATTTGACAAAAGCAAGGAGACCTTGAGCCTGCTTAGGAGTTCCCAACAAACTATGTAAAAACATGCAGCTTAATCACTTTCCTCTTTGGGAACATAACAGTATTATGACCACATTATTATGAGCTACCAGAGAATCTGCACAGGAGAGACACATGATAAATGTAACAGTCATGGAAAATGGATCAGTCAAGAGTGTGCATCATTTAAAGGCACTGAATGATGAATTGCAAAGCATCAGGAAGCAGGGAACTATCTGTGCTCATGGAAATCCTTGTTGATAGATGGAAAACAAAGAATCTTTGGCAGCAAATCAAGGGACAATTTCTCAGGACTTAACTCTTAGCACAGAACATGAACAGTTCTTGAACTACAGGAGCCTCAGACAGTTCTGCCTCTGCTTGTCTCAGAGATGCTTTAAGTAATTTAGTAGTAAAGGAGTTACTTGTTTAACTTTAGCTAAGGATTCTGTTGAGGCCATAGTTTATGTTTATATTATATTGCTGATTTCATACTCCTAGTAAAATGATTTAAATGGTGTTCAGGTCAGAGATCTGTGGAATCAATGGGGAGTTTCACTGCAGGTAAAACAGGTGGAGATAGGGTTTTAAATGGGTTGTTTCATAACCCTGACAGGGAAGACATAAAGCAGAAGCTCTAACCCACCTAGCTGGTTTCTGAGTTCCTTTTTCTGCATTGAAAGACAAGCAGTCCTGTGTGTTTTCCATGGAAGATGTTTGCTTTTTCATTTGCATTATTAGCAAACGGCTGCATGAAGGACTGTTTCATTGACTGAAATCATCAAGCATTTCAACTGCAATTGCACACTCTGCATTTAAAAATGTTTTCCATGTTACAGTGTGCTGCTATAATTTAAAAATGAAAACTATTTTCAGCTACTGTTTGTTAAGTTTGGGGGGGTGTGGAAAAAATAGACACAACTGTCTTCTTCTATCATGAAGTTTCTGTCCTTAAAAATGTTAAACTTCTCACTTATGCTGTTGAAGACAAAAATTCCTGGTGTCTGTAGTGAGAATGTTCTTCATTCCCTCTACAGCCATGTCTTTTTTATATCTATTTCTTTTAAGTACATTATTATTTGCGCAGTGAAATTAGCTCTGCAAGAGGGATGAAAACCCTTGTCAGAGCAGTTTTAGCAAAAAGATCAAAGGAATTAAATACAAATTCTCTCAAAGGTGAGCATTTTTTTTTTCTTTTTTGTACAGGGAAGTCTTAGATTAGTTACTTTTAATTTAAAATCAGATCAATGGATGGAAAGATGATGCTTTTCAAAGAGCACTGCAGTTTGCTTCTTAGAGTGATCAGTATTTTAGCAAGGTGACTAACGATATGCATTTTTATCTTTAACCTCTGACCCGTGCCCTCCCCACCCTTTACCTAACCCTTTCCATTTGCCCTGGTCAGTTAACAGGCAGGAAGCGTTTGAAAGCAGTCATGGATGACTATGATATCAGGTCTGCTGCCAGCATTTTAGCATCTGTTAAAGAGCAAGAAGCTCGTTTCGAGCGGCTCACCCGCGCACTTGAGGAAGAGCGGCGCAATGTCTCCTTGCAACTCGAGCGTGCCAATCAGCCCGCAGACCGCATGAGCATTTGCAACATTGGCAATGGTCAGCCCCTGGCAACCGCCTGGCAGCAGCTCGTACTGCAGGTAAAGCCTGCTCCTTTCACTGTCACTAGAGTCCACCCCTAGCACAGTGTCCCATTCCTGACAGTCGGTGCATCGTGTGTTGTCAGCATTTCATTATTGCTTGCCTTGTCTTCTGATAGCCCAGAGCTGGGGTGCAGCGTGGGTGCTTCATCAAGTCGGCTGGGAGCCTTCGGAGCCTTGGCTTGGAAGTTGCTCTTCCTCTTAGCTCATGGGATACTTTTTAAAAGTATGTGCATACTTGAGTAAAAACCCTAAGAAGGGATCTTCACACCCTCCTCTAATCTATGCACTTGCTCTAAGTCTGGTGATGTGCTGGTGATTGTAAAAGAAGGCTGAATCATAATCACCATAGCAAACAAAATTTCCATTAGAAATAGCTGGACTTTGAATAGAGGGAGCAGCATGAAAAGCAGGGATTTCCCTCCTGCAAAGCCTTATTGTTTGTGTAGGGAGGACTTCATAATTTGTTTCTCATGTGCAGTGAATTGATAGACTATTTTAACGATGCAAACTGGCTTTGTGGGTAGCTTTAGATTTCCAAATATTGTTTTGCTTGATACACATTCTTTAACTGTTTAAATGTGCAATGACAAACTACTTACATCTCTAAATTACTTCAGCTCTCAAACCCCTCTGACACACAAGGTAAGTCATGCAGAAGCAATAGTACCATTTGTGAAGGTCTGTTTCCTAAGAAAACATTGTTCAATTCAGAAGGAAGCTCTGGGCTATGGGGATTCCAGAAGTTGTTTCCCAGTTATACCAGACTGTTTTACAATTATACTTGCATTGAGCTGTATTGAGGCAGACTTTACCTTATATTATGGCAGCACTACTTTTCTAGTAACAGCTGCCATATTTTTTACATGTAGGTGCCTGAATCTGGGATTCCATGTGAAAGGAGCAGCCTGCACTGGTTAGGCTAAAAGTCTGACCATGTCTGGTAGGAGCTGTAGGTGGTTATGCTCTGATGAGCAGCTGGGCTGGGAGAGGGGAGATGTGCTTACGTATTTTTTATAGGAAAAGGACAAGTTCACCTTCATTTTTTCTGAATGACTTTGTGCAAAGTGGCTGATTAATAGCTTCAGAATGAAATTCCTTATCCACAAAACTGATGAAGCATGAGTTTTCTGCAGTGTAATGGCTTAAGGTCTAACCACTTCCAAGAAAACTTAATAAAAGAGTTTTAAGTTACTGGGGTCTACGTGATTCTTATGGAGAAACGGCCCCTCTAAGTGACCCCAGGCTGAATCTGCGTATGCTCAGCTCCCTGCCACTGGGTGAGGGAGCTTTAATTCATTGATAATTAGCACTGAGGTTTTTAGAGTACCTTGTATATGAAATAAAATGGTTAAATAGCTAAATATGCACAATTAAGAATCAATGTAAGGTTAGTTGTGTGAATTTTCATAAAATATACCGAGGGCCAAATTCCTCCCTGACTTACTAGAATTAAAAAGTGTTTAACTGAAGGATAAAGCTGTAACTTCAGTCTTATGTAGAATATATAATACTTTCATCTCTAGTGTTCTGTGTCGCGTTTCAGTGTGCAGAGTACACAAAGCAAAAGGCTGTCTGTGCTCTGCTGTCTGTGGGGATTGCTCACACCCTGCAGTGAAATCCACCTCTCTGAGGCTGTTCCAGTGAGCACTGGCTGAGTGCTGCAGATCACCCCAGTCAACAGCTTGTTATAAGGAATATTGCAAAGTAACTCAAGTAGCAGCTTTTCCATTTGGAGCTTGTGTGGTGATTATACATCATCTAGTTATTCTGTGTAGAATTTGGACAAAAGAAATGAGGGTTAGCTCCATTTTATAAGAGTGACAAATAATCTTTAATGATCTTCACAACCAGACACCAGTTTTCCATGTTGTTTGTTTGTCAAAGTGGAATCTGCCAAACGGAGTTGTTAGGGAAGTGTGTATAGTCAGGGCTTTGTAAATAGAGTCTCTCTCACTTTTTTTTTTGTAATACACAGTTCCACACTTACTCCCTTCTTAGAACATAAAATTAAGCCTTTTTTTTTCCCTTTTCATTTTAGACAAGGAAAAGTGCTATATATGTGGGCAATGTGCCAGGAGTGTAACAGTTTTCTGAAGTTCTCAAAAGACAAAATCAAGGTCTTATGAAAATATTGATTCTAATTAATGAATACTGGAACTCTTATTTTAATTTTAATTTTTTTTTTTTAAATAGCAGCTTTAAACGCGTTCCATAACAATAACTCCTTGTCCTAGACATCCCAGTTAGCCACTTGCTGTGAGTTCTGCCTGTTCAGTGTGAATTTCAAATACTGGAATGGAACATGTGAACTCTGGTGCACTTGCTGACTTTTTCTGTGAGTGTCTATGCCATTGTGTATTGTGCCTTAAAGAGAAATACCAGATCTGCAAATGAGGTCAGGGATGTGCTGTAATTGCCAGAAAGTGCATGCATAGGCTTCTTGATTTTGCATTAAGTGTGGATATTTTTTCTAAAAATTACCTTAAACATTACCTTTTCATGGGAGAGGTTGATTACTTGAACAATCTAAACAACTCATGAGTGGTTTGTTCAGATATTAGTTAGAAATAGCTGAGGTTATTCTTTAAGAGGAAGCTTTCTCAGAGGAGGGGTTTCTGGGAAACACTGTCCTCACAATGAGAGGTCCTAAGTGCTGTTGAAATGTCTTCCATTTATATTAGTGAGAGTCTTTTATTCAGGTAGTGGCCAAGGCGTTTGTGTTTTCACAGCTCACTGCAGAAGGCAGTGCCTGCCAAACCTCCAGGCTCTGCAGAGGTTTGAATCCATCTGTGTTCCTGCAGGAGGCTGTGAGCAGCTCCTGCCATAGGGACAGTCCCCTTTAACCCACACAGGCCCTGGTGAATGGGGACAAAAGTGCTTTTTGTGCTTAATGGGCTTGAATGATGGGTAAATGTAACTTCTGCTCTGTGCAGCTTCCCCAGGCTTCTACTGTAGCTGCAATTAGTTTGTTGCTGAGTGTGCAGCCAGTGACATGAATTAGGGTGTCTCAGCTCGAGAACTTAGGGAAGATAGCAGCTTTATACATGTGTTACTGCAGATTCTGAAGGGTCAAATAAAGTGTTCTTTCAGACTAAGAACCCTCCGGACAAAAGGTCATTAGTTACACAGTGAAAACCTTGGCATTAGTCTGGAAAATGTAACATTTAATGAAACTTTGGCCACAGATCTTTTATCAGGGTAATAAAATCTCCTAAAACTCATTGCAGGTTTTAACGATGTTCTTGACGGTCTCTGGCCTTGAGTGGTGGGAGCCACGTGGCTGGTCACTGCTGTTGGTTTTTGGAAGGGAACCTCTGGTTGTACTAAAGACAGAATAGTGGTCTGTTAATGTGCATTTCTGTTTGCTTCTCTGACTTTTGAGGTAGATAATGTACATTGGTTATTACAGTACTTCAGGCCGTGGGAGTCTTGGCAGTCTTTGCCTTTTGATCAGTTTTCCAGGACAAGCACAGTCCAATAAGTCACTGCTGAGTGGAACCCATCATGTGTCTTCTACACGTTCAAGTGTCTACTTGATAATGTTTTTTACAAGCCTGAGAAATCTTACTGCTCTTCATGTGTGAAGTATAGTTTAATCTACCTGGTTTCCAAGTCAGCCTTTTGCTGCTCTTCACAGTGGGAACTGAAGTTGGGCAGGAAGGAGATGCAGATGTGCCTGTGTGGGGTATATGCTGTGACAAGCTGACACAGAGATGCAGTATTACCACCCCAAAACATACTTACTACTGATAAAGAATATTCTTTTATATATGTATATATACATATATATACACTTTTTATTAAAACATTAGACATGCGATACTTATTAAACACAAGGCTATATGCTGACTTGGTTTAAACTGGCATGGCTCCATGGGTTTCAGAGAAGCTCTGTCAAATCTGATCCTCTGGGGAGTTGAACAAGGTTTGCATTCAAAGATTGTTTCCCATCAGTACGTGGTGACAACTTCCATTCCTGTTAATGTTGCATAACCAAAGTAAAGTGCAGCATTCAATAAA
This sequence comes from Ploceus nigricollis, assembly GCA_013399945.1. Taxonomy (NCBI): domain Eukaryota; kingdom Metazoa; phylum Chordata; class Aves; order Passeriformes; family Ploceidae; genus Ploceus; species Ploceus nigricollis. Next base: position 2,374,471 of record VXBC01010659.1, read on the forward strand.
CCCCTGTTGCCAGCAAAAGCACTGTAACAATACCTGGACTTCAGAGGTTCTGTAGTGCCCTATAGGGATTTGAGAGGGGTTTCTAAGTCAGAAAAAGGTATTGTCCCCCTTCTTACAGGTAGGAAAGCTGTGGGAATTGCCAAATCTCACATGATGCAAGTAACAGAAATCAGCCCCTTACATGCTGGTGCAGGGTTTTACTTATCAGATATATTGACTCTTATGTGCCTATAAGAAGTAACATGGGTTGATCTGAGAAGTCTTCACACTCACAGAATCATCCAATAATTTAAAAGTTATTACATTTGACTGTTTCTTTTAGGTTCCCAGCGGTGGGTTTGTTGGGGTGTTCTTATATTAAAAAATGAACCAAGTTGATAAAATTATTTTTTCCTTCACTTTGCAAATATGATTATAGCTGTTCAAGGAAAATTAGTTTATGGGAAAAAGCTACAGAATATTTTCATAGTTATAATTTAGATCATTTATATATCAGCTTATGTTCCAGAGAAATAACACCTGCTTGAAAACAAACAACCACATTTGACTTTTTTTTTCTTTTTCAGGCAGGTATTTTTAAGCCATAATTAAGTACCAATATTCTTCAGTCTTTTCGTTAATCTGAGGTAGCTGTGACTTCTGCCAAAACAGAAGTTTTGACATTTAGTGAATTGAGGATCATTTTCAAATAAAAGATGAACTCTAAAGCACACCAGAACACATAGTGAGAATTTAAAAAAAATACAAGAAGATTAGCTCAAATTGCTTTTCTAAGAAGCTGCCATCAAGTTAACCTTTCTGAGTCATCGTGGGCAACAATAGCATTTCTGTCTGTATTTCATTACTTTTATTTAAGATTCTCTGCTCCACACTGACGTAGTACAGACTGCTAGAATATAGAGGCTGTTTCTAGTGCTTTGATAGTAAGAACAGTGGTGCATTAATATTATATATAATGGTTGCTTAATATTGTATATATGTTTAAACATATCCAGAAAAGAAGCAAACATGGGTTCTGAGCTTCACTGAGTCTTCTCCTTTCCTTTTTCTCCTCTGCATCTCATACAGAGTGCAGTTCCATCTTTGCATGTAAAGTTTCATGTAATTAGTTTGAGTTTGTAGTGCCTCTTGGCTTCCTGTGTTATATAACATATTTGTGCTCACATTAAGGGACTGACAGCATGGAAAATTCCTTTTTTTTTTTGCCTTACAGGTAAGGTCAGGTACAGACAACAATGCTGTCGGTTCATGACATAACATAGTGTTAGAGTACTATTTCCTGCTACATTGCCAAATACCAAGGAAAAAACTCATTGGTAGTTAACCCATGGATGTTCTCCTTCTGCCAGTATTGATAGGTAGCAAAATGTTGAAAGAACTTGCAAGGATAATCCTTATTCCTTTATAGACTCAGTGGAACCCATAGAAATGTACATTCTGCTTTGGGGTACAGCATGGTTTGGTGTCAGTCACCTTACACCCAATCTGTGGCTGCTGCTGCCCCTGCCCAGCTCCCCTCACTCTGTAGTCTGGCTCGTGTTCCTTTGGCCTGCAGGTTCCTGGGAGTTACAGGGGCACTCACTCTGCCTTCAGCCTGACCCTGCACATTCACTGTGAGTAGAGTTACTGAGCTTCTAGGAGTGACCTGGGTCAGGTTTCAGCTTCTACATATGTGCAACTATTCAGAGGTTCCGGGGGGAAGGAGGAGGGAGATTTGGGAATATGATTCCCTTGGGAGAATGAGTTCTTAGATGAGAATTCAGTGTGAGCTCAGAGGTACTTACACTACCTAGGGATCCCAGCAGTTAGGAACTGCACCAAGAGCCATTACTCAGCTACTTTTCAGGGAGATGTGTTCCCATCTGCCCCTGTCCCTGGCTTCTCCTGTGTTGGACATGATAATAATGGCATTTAGCTTGGAGGTTGGAACTTTGAGCATCTTTTTTATGGATGTTGTCCCATCTCTGTGAAAGCATCAGCTCCTGGTTTAGGGTGAGAGCCAGGACCTTTGGCTGATAGCTGAACAAGAGTGGAAGCTGAAACAGGAGTTGGTGCTCCTTGGCCCCAAAGCCCGGCAGCTGGCTTGGGGCAGTGCTGCTGCCAGAGCAGGAGCTNGGGGGCATCTTGGTATATATCATATGAGAGGCTCTGAAAATGGAGTCAAGTGGTACTCCAGCAAGAATTTACATTTCCTTGTTCTTCTGTTTCTGGAATAGTCTCACCCTTGTGATTATTCTTCAGTCTTCATTTAAGGCCTTAGATGGTAAAAACACAGATACAAGGGAATGGGAATAATAGTATCAATTTCAGCAGCAGTTAAGAAGCTTTGACCAGCTGAATCAGAAGCTGTGCAGTTCTTTCCAGAAGGGATTTATTTGATAAGCAAACTACTTAAACCCCACTTAGGAGAGTTATTTGGGGCTCAGAACTGGTAGCACGCAGCTGAATCCACTCAAAATCTGATGTGTTATCTGAGAAGTATTTGTATAAAACTTTGTCAGTGAGTCTAGTTTAAAAAGTAGATTCCAAATGATTCAATAAAAAATAAAAAGGGAACCCAGCAACTGAGAAACTGACCCTCTGTCTGGAGGAAGAATGACTTTATTCTTTATAAGATTTGGGTTTTTTTCAAAACTTAATTACATACTATTTTACAGCTTTACATGTGCAGGTTGAAAATATACTTCCAGCTCCAAAACTCACACCTTTGCAGAAATGTCATTTTTCTCTCTGTCATCAAAAGTACTTCACATTCACGTCTCACACTTCATCTGTTAAGTGTGTGCTGTGCAACTCTCTGTGGGAACTGCTGAATTCCAAAGTGCCATCTAATGTTTGTCTGCAGGACAGCAACTGCTTTGCAGTAATGATTGTAATAGTGCAAAGCAATGGCCATGTTTGCCCTAAGCATTTCAAATGTTTTTGCAGTTTCATTTGCCTTGATGGTTCCAACTCGTTTTGCTTAGTGTAAATTTTCATTGAATGAGGTTTTGGAAGCAACTGAAGAGCAAGTATTTTCTTACTTTGTTTGACAAGACTTGTGAAAGAATGACTTTTCACAACTGTTAGCCTTTCTGGCCTGGAGCTGTGCCAAGTTTTAATTAAAAATATTTAAATTGAATGACAAATTCACTGTTCCATAGTAATTTTCCATGATTTTACATTGCTTTACTAATAGAACTATGTTTTCTTCTAGGAGAACATATAAGAGAAAAACATTAAAATTAAATTCTGATTGCAGTGTGTTCTCATTATGTAAACAAGCATCTAGGTTTTTCTTTGCATGATGTCTCTGAGTGTTACAACATCAGCAAGTATAACAGCAAGTAATTATTAAAAAAGTCTTAAAACAGGAACATTAAAATGTAAACATTAAAGAGTAGTATCAGGTTTAACAGGATTTTTTAAAAAACAACTTTCTAGTCCCATTTACCACATTTGCTTCTTGATAATTAACATGAATCATCTTACATTAAAGTTGTGATTTATTTTTCATGTCCTGCTGCTTGTTTGTTTCTCAGGTCAGACAGCAGAACATGATTAATTGTCCTGACTTTTTAAGATTTTTAGTTGTCCTACATTTTAGTTCCCAAGCATACGACTGTATTAGTTTAGTTGGGATGTTCAGGAAGATTTTAAACCGTCATAAAATCTTTTTGTACTGTATCTCCCAATTTAATGAAAAGATTTTGTTCCTTATACAGGCCTTGATCCGTAGGGGTGCAGCGAGGCAGAGCTTCATCCCTGCGAGGCGTTGCCCAGGAGCTGGTCAGCCTTTGTGAGCCTCTTCCCTCACAAGCCACTTGTGGCTGCAGAAAGGTTTTGCAGAAACTTTAAAACCACCAAGCAGCCTGGCAATTTCCTCTTCCCCTGAGCCTTTTGGGCTTTGGACCCGCAGGGTTCAACCTCGCTTTTAAACTCAAAAATTTTCTACAGTTCCCTTTCAGGTGTCTGCAGTGTCTGTAAGCTCTTGTGAACTAATGCTGAAAGAGCCCAAAAGGGATGTTGGGTTATGATGACATTGATAAATTACTGAGTCTTTTGCTAGTTTAAGCCATCTTGTTAATGGTTCAAATTATGTTCCTGCTTGCTTTGTCACAAATGTGGAGTGATTCACTGAAGTCATCAGTGTGACTGAGAACAGAATGGCCAAAGATGGCCATGGGCAGCCTGAGGCTGTGTGCCAGCTATAATTAAAGCCTTTGATTTAAATGTATGTCACAGTTTACTATTTATTTAGGTATTATAAAAAANTTGGTGCTCCTTGGCCCCAAAGCCCGGCAGCTGGCTTGGGGCAGTGCTGCTGCCAGAGCAGGAGCTCTCCTGGAATCACTGCAGGTGTCAGCTAGAGACTTCACAAAGTGACAGCGTGGCGTGTGGCACCGCTGAGGAGCTCCTACTGTTTGCATTTCTGCTGGGATGACCCAAATTCCAAAGGAAATCCTACAACCTGCTTCATGTATTGCAGGAAGAATTCCACAGGGGAAGCACCCCCCCCAAAA
>VXBC01010659.1:2380048-2426117 GCA_013399945.1 Ploceus nigricollis
AGGAAGATTTTAAACCGTCACAAAATCTTTTTGTACTGTATCTCCCAATTTAATGAAAAGATTTTGTTCCTTATACAGGCCTTGATCCGTAGGGGTGCAGCGAGGCAGAGCTTCATCCCTGCGAGGCGTTGCCCAGGAGCTGGTCAGCCTTTGTGAGCCTCTTCCCTCACAAGCCACTTGTGGCTGCAGAAAGGTTTTGCAGAAACTTTAAAACCACCAAGCAGCCTGGCAATTTCCTCTTCCCCTGAGCCTTTTGGGCTTTGGACCCGCAGGGTTCAACCTCGCTTTTAAACTCAAAAATTTTCTACAGTTCCCTTTCAGGTGTCTGCAGTGTCTGTAAGCTCTTGTGAACTAATGCTGAAAGAGCCCAAAAGGGATGTTGGGTTATGATGACATTGATAAATTACTGAGTCTTTTGCTAGTTTAAGCCATCTTGTTAATGGTTCAAATTATGTTCCTGCTTGCTTTGTCACAAATGTGGAGTGATTCACTGAAGTCATCAGTGTGACTGAGAACAGAATGGCCAAAGATGGCCATGGGCAGCCTGAGGCTGTGTGCCAGCTATAATTAAAGCCTTTGATTTAAATGTATGTCACAGTTTACTATTTATTTAGGTATTATAAAAAAAAAACCACCAAAACACAAACTAACCAAACAAAACCCCAACAACTGCTTCTTTTTTAAGCTACTAAATTACTAGCTGGAGAGAATATTTTTTATCTGTAGTTGTGGTGACTGGGAAATGCTGTGGAATACCATCAGAGTTCATTTTAAGGACTTAATCTAAAATGCTGGCACAGGGCATTTTTAGAATACTGTAGTTAAAGATTGAAAGGAACTGTAGTGTCTGTGTTTCTAACCCATCTGATTAGCTCTTCTTCCTTTTTGCAGTCTTATTTTCATATGTAACTATGTAAAATACAAGAAACCTGCTCTGGAATAAATTTCCTACACAGAGACCTTAATTCTCTCTTCAGAAGGGACTGCAAAACAGCTTTGGGTTTTGGTTTGAAGAGGACAGTAATTACCATGAAAATGGGTAGATTGTGCAGACAGTTATCAGTCCGGTACATCATGGCAAACCACATTTTTGCCTTCTGGATGAGAGAATGACGCGTTAAGCTGGTACCTTCTGAGCAAGAGTTTGTAATGTGCAGCATGAAATACAGCACAAATCATCTGGAAAATCCACAAACCAAAACAGAATCTAAGAAATTAAAAATGGTTAATACTGGGTCTTTCCTGAATTTGAGTCTTTGTTTTCCTTTCCAATAACTACAGCATGAAATTATGGTTACAGTACCAACCTTAACTTGACCTGTTTTCTTTGCTGTTGTCGTTCTGTTATAAATGTCATGGTAATTAATTTTTTTTTCATAAACTGGAGGAGGTTTTTTTATCCCTTTAAAATGTAGTTGATTCTTACCTAAATGTGATTCTTACCTAAATGAAGCTGCAGGGAGGAAACATAGGTCAGTCATTCAGTTGTGACCTATATGCAGTGACATGTACCTTCCTCTGTCCTTTGTTTCTAGTGTAAGCAGTGCTGTCACCACACTGTCCTTGTTCTCGTCCTGTCATATGACAACTTAGATGAAATGGAGTTGACTGATACTAGATGTAGCAAGATGGAAGCTGTGTTGGTATACAAATTAAAATCCCCTGAACTTACTGAAATGCCTAGTAGTGTCAGCCTGTAGAAAGTGTCTGCTTTGCTGCATTGTTCTTCAGCCTTATGATCTTTTAGACCTCTTTTTAATACTGGCATCTTAAATAAATAAGACACCTGAAATTATCCTCCATTTATACAACAGCTCCCTGTTGAGACAACCTGGCTTTATCTCCATTTCTAAACTTGCAGTATGGGAGCAAGAAGATTGTCAAAACCATGGCAACATTAGAAATATCTGGGTGGATGTGTCCTACTACAGTCATGCAATCATTTTGGAGCAAGTACAGATGCTTTGAAAGGGCTCCTGTAACTTTTCAAATATATTTAAAATGATGAAAACGCTAACAGGAAAATATTTCAAAATGTATCTCGGAGATAGAATGTTCTGTTTGCATTTGTGTGGATTAAAATCACAACTGTAGGGCACTCTGACACATCCCAGTGTGCTGTGCTTTAGTTCTCCCACTTACCTTGTTTATTTGCTGCATGAAATTCACAGGAGGACAATAAAATACCCTTGGCATGGAAGCCCCTGTATGAATACAGGCTCTCTTATTCGGAGAATTGCCATGGGTGATGGTGGTGCTTTTGCCTGTACGGTTAGCTGGGATTCTTGATTCATCTTGTGCGTTCTTGCTCTGTTGGGTTTATGGAAGTTACATATCACTGAAGCCATATGTTATGGTCCCAGGCAGAGCTGTAAACCATTTCCTTTTTACTGCCTCTGAGAGCAGATCAATCTATAGAGCAGCACTAGTGGTGGGGAATTTTTTAAAGGTAATGGGAAAAAATAAGAAAAGAGAGCTTGGCTGAGATACTATACTATTCCATCTTCCAAATAATTAAATCCCTTCCTATTTATAAATTTTTAATTTCTCAGCAAGAAGATAGAAGGTTTTCACCCTACTTTTGCAGCTGGGAAAAAAAAAGTGTCAGATTAAGAATTTAAGGTTAATTTTAAAAAAAGAGGGGAAGGTTGTGATGTAGTCAGCAGTCTGATACTAATGGATAGAGTGTTGCCAGAATCTGGAAGTTCAGTATAACCTTAGGGATCTAATCCATAACTCTTTTTTAGGTAATTAGTTCTTTGACTTCACATTGCCAAATCTCAGCACTCAGAATTGTATGAGCTAGTAAAATATTGCACGAGGCTAAGGGGACTTGAGATGTAATTTACCTTAAAAAAAGTCTTTTAGCTTTGAGTCAAACCATTTTCAAAATTTACTTTACTACCAGAAGGCCTACAAGCATCTATTTTATATTTTAGAGGAAAAGCATGTTTTTAAATAACAACCTGACTCCAGCAGGTGGGACTTCAAAATTCAGCAGCACTAATCTTGCGTGGTTTGCACAAATACATGTGGGTTTACAACATGAGAGACTTGTTATGTGAGTAAGAATTGGCAAGTCCAGCCAGGAAGGTTTTCAGTTTCGTCACTTTGCATGCAAGAGTAGCTCCTTCAGTGCCCTATGGATATAGGCTTTACACTGTTTTTTTCTTTGACAGGGTATAAAGGTCTGGCACATAGCCATGTGCATGGCTAAATTGAATGGTGCTGTTCTGTGCCAGCATGGCCTCAACAAAAGTGGAGCTATTTTAGTTTGTTAACTGAAGAAAAGTTGGACAAGGAGAAGGGGTGGGAGAGCGCTGTACAAAAGTACAGGAGACTCATACAAACCTCATTCCTTTTGCTTTGGCCTTTACGCATTTTATTAATGGACACTACAGTTGCCTCTAAATTATTCCCCTGTAGATAGAATACACCTTTTCCCTCCAGTGAAGCAAATCACTTCAGCTAAACCTTGTGCAACATCTACCAATGCCCTTGTCAAACCTTACCACACTTATTTCTCAACAAACTAAGATGAGCTGGGTAAAGGAGCTCTGCCCTGTTCTCTGCCCCTAAAGTACAAAGCCTTAGCTCTAGAATACATCTGGAATGCTGACATTGGCAGTAGTCGGAAGGCTGAAATTAGGATTAAATAGGTCTGAAACATTTCTTCCACTCTTAAATGTCTGTGTAGGAGATGCCACTTTTTCAGGTTCCTCTGGTAAGATTGATACAAATTAACTGTTTGTTATGGGGATACTGGAAGGATGTTTTAAAATTTTCAGGGAACCTGAAGCTGGGATGAAAAGAACTTTTTGTGCAAAGGTGCCTATTCTGATAGTTAAAGACAATTCAGTTTTACCTTTCTTCCTGGTGTATAGCTGGTCTCCCTGACTCTCTATGCCTGTTTTCCAGGGATAGTCTCTAATTTGATGCCAGTATCTTTCAGTCCCTAATTACCATTCAGCCACCAGCTGTTACAGCGTCGGATTTACTTATTGCTTTGGTTTGCTGCCGGAACCTCGTAGGAAAAGGAAGACCCACCATTGCCTCTTGGCTGGTATCTGCAAGCAGTGCTGGATTTTCAGCACTGGGGGCCTCAGTCCCTCCCAGATCTGGTCAACAGCTTCCATGGAAGGGCAGGGCTCTGGTTCAGGGCTGGCTGAGCATCTCCTCTTGCCCTGTTGTGGCTCTAGGGGGAAAAATGCTTCAGGTTTATTTAATGTTGGTTTACACCTACATCTCTTTCTTTCAAGCCTTGATGTCTTAAAATATTTAATACATCACTTCCTGCAATTTTGTGGAAAAAGCAGAAAGAAGGATCAGATCCTAGAATAAGAAGTATGGGAAGGCTCTCCTTCTTCCCAGGTATTTCATAGAGGTTCACAGCCTTGTTCAAAGAATGAATATTAAAAACTAGGTACTTCCAATTTAGTAGGAATAGATGGATGTTAGAGCCGTGTTGAACCATGCTGTGAAGTCCCAGTTTTTGTTGCAGAATGTGGTGGATGCAAGGCATAGCACACCTGGCATTCATTTTGGTAATGAGTAATTTATCCAGGCAATCTGCTAATGAATGTGGGACAGGTTTGTGGGCAGGTGAATGGCTTTTAAAAATGAGGCCAGTTGTACTTTTTCGCTCTAAGCCTCACCGCACCTGTGTAAGATGCAAATGGGAGGAGACGGTGATGGAAGATCATCGTTCTCTGGTGTTGGTGCATTAGGGATGCCATTAATCTCGAAGTGAACTGCAAAAAGTAAGCAAGCGAGAAGGTTTCCTTTCTTGTGCTTTCTTGCAGAGCGCCCTGTAATTCCGGAGGCCGCTGCGCTCTCCGGGCAGGCGCTGTGGGAAGGGCTCTGTGCCGCCGGAGCCGGCAGGTTACCGCTCAGAGAGACGCCGGGAACAGGCGGCTTCCCTCTTTGTCTCCGTAATCCATCAGGAGANATGTGAGAGGGACGCGGGCGCGTCGCCTGCCGGAGCCGCGGCGGTGCCGGTCCTGCCGGCGGAACGGGGCTTTTCCCTGGATGGGCTCAGTCCGTAGGGAGGCTGCGGAGGGGCTCTGGGGCGCCGAGGGTGCCGGTCCGGGTACAAAAGGAGCGAGCTTCGCCTGGGGAAGAGGCTCCGGAGGCTGTCAGAGCAGCAGGCTGGGTCCGCGGAGGGGCTGCGGGCAGCCGGAGGTGTTCCGTGCTGGGGACAGCGGGACCTGCACCTCGCATAAATGCCTGCGGAACTCAAACAGGTTAGTGCGAAACTTGTGTCCTTCCCCTCGGGCTCTGCGGCCGCGTGTGCGGGGTCCTGGTGGCGTGGAGAAAGCTGTCAGCGCTGGAAGGGGTTGTTTACTTGTGTTTTCGTTTTTAGCTGAGAACTAAGAGCAAAATCTGAGCTGTTCTTTCTAGCAGAGCATTCGAGAGAGAATCTGCTTTTGTCTCTGTTGTGTTAACTGGTGAAACACCCAAAAAAGCAAGCCATTGTGTTCTTTGACCTTCTCGTCCTGCTCAATAAATCTAGGGAGCTCTTTGACATGAACAGCTAGAAATAGTGCTTTTAAAAGAGAAAGCTTTCCTATTGTGCTTTTGTTCAATGTTTGCTTTTCCCATACTGTGCTCCCTGGCTTTCTCTTTGATTTTGTTGCTGGACATACCAGAGAAATAACGGTGGTTTTTCACTCTAAATGTTATCTTAAACATAAAGTTCTTGGCTGTCATCTTAGTAGTTATAATGGACTTACAACTTGGTGCAAAAATATTTCAAATATTATTCTTTACTTTCAGGTGTCATTGGGTATTCCAGGGCAAAGGTGTTGTGGACTAGATTTAAATAAATAGAGATCATATAGACTCCTGTAATTCATAGGTGCTTTTCCTGGGTAACATCCTTCTCCTACCTTGTAAGCCTCAGGAAACCTGAAAAATTCAGGTGGTGGCAGGGTAGAGCTGCTTCTCCAACTAGGGATGAGGTTGTGTCTTTTTCTTAATCCTCTTTTTTCTCCTCTGCCTTTGTAATTTAAAACAGAGTACTGTAGAATAAGAAAATGTCACAGTAATACATCACTGATAATACATCCCTGAATTTGTTTAGGCTCATTGCACTGGGGTTGTTAGAGTTTCTCTGGCTTGGTTTAATACCCTGTGTTTCACCCACCCATTTCAGTAACAGAAGGCTGAATCATTTCATGATGCAAATAGGATGCTGATTCTCTTGAGGGGAAAGTAGCCCTTTCAGCTGGGTCCTCCAGTGAGCGTTTCTTTGTCTGTAAGATTCCCTGGAATTACAGTCCTGCCTGCTGGAGGTGGCCAAATGCTGTTTGGGTACTTGTTGGTGTGTTACGCTTCCTGTGGGCGTCTTAGGAAGGGATTTGATTTGTCTGTGGTGCTGTTCATATTGCCTGACCCACAGCTACTGTACCTGTCAAATTATGTGCAATGGATTGTTGAGTTTTAGATAAATGATCTAGTTAGCAGCTCCAAGGGATTTTGGTTTTGTCTGGGTTTTCTTAATACATAAAGGAAAAAGCTGGAGGTAAGAAGCAGTATGCTAACAGTAAAAAAAAATTCTGTATTTCATGTCTTTTGACCCGTGCAGTACAGCTGTGTTCATGTCTTCTGGGTTTTCTGTGTTGATAGGCGGAAAAGCTTGAGTGAGGGTGGAAGGTTGTAGTTAATCACTTTAGGTCATGCTTTTCAGTTAGCTTGTAAATTCTTCTTCCATATCAAAACAAAATAATGTCATGGTTTTAATTTTCACACTGTCTGTCATAGCTGGGGATTAGACAGAGATGTGGTATTTTATCTCTTCTGTTGGAGTTATGGTTCTGGATTCATTCTGAGGTCTTTTTCCAGAATAACTGTTCAATCTGGTATCACAGCAGTTTATTAGAAAATGCTTTGCTTAATGAAAGGTGGTAGTTTTAAGCCATGAGTTGTCAGAAAAATTTACTGTGCAGTTACAGGGCCTCTGGAAAGTAATTCTTTAGCTGTAATGATCACAGTTAAGTAAAACTAAACCAAATTAATAAATGACACTGAGGTGGATGACAAGTCTGTACAATCCTTACAGATAAAGATAGGAGAGATACTACAGTGGACTTCTGCCGCATTAACTGAAGGCCTGTTGTGTTTAGATAAGGACAGCTATGAAATAGTAATTAAAAGGAACGAAGAATAACTTCTCATTATGCTTTTGCTGGGAATAGTCATGCTTCCTGAAGTTCTGGGCCACCAAAGCATCATTGTACCTGAGAGCACTGGTAGAGGAACCAAATACTGAAAACCAGAAATGTGCCCATGATGTGTGGGGTGGGTGTCACCTTCTTGAGTCATTCCCCTTCCTGCTCATGAGGGATGAAGGCTGTTGAAGTTTGTCCTGAGTGTCTGCAGTGGCCTTGGAAGTAAGTAAAGAGTTTATGAAACTGAGAAGGATCTTGAAGTCTGGAACTGTTAAAATATATGTTCATGCAGTATCACATACGGCTTTGATCTGGATCTGAAACCTAAAGTGCTGGCTTGCCTCAGGGCCATGAAGTTGTGAAGGGGAAAGGAGTCACTTAAAGTGACTTTTGCCAAAAGCTCTTCAGTTCTCTGTTATTCTTGCTTTGGAAAATACTTTATTAACATTCCAGATTCAGGCACTGACCTCAGTAAAGCTGGCCTTCCTCAGCATTTTGTTCCTGAAGCATTTCACTAGAGGATAATACTGATGTGAGAGAGTATGAAATTGTAGATCTGGCAAGATGAAAAAGCATTTAATGCATTAGTGACATCCCTGCTGTGAGTCTGTGTACCAGTGATGGAAAGCTTGTGGAAGAAATGTTCATGGAGGTGCAGCATGCAACAGAATCATCATTTTCCAAGCAATTGGTCAAGTCATATTAGAAAAGCAAAATAAGGAGGGAGTGTGAGGTTTGGCATGGATCTCTGTAGGGATTCACCCATGGGTTCTCACCTATGACAGGCCTGAAACAGGTCTAATATGCTTTACTGCCTTGGAGTGAAGAGATGTAGCAGTCTCCAGTATTGGGTCCTCCTTGCTCTCCCAAGCATTCCCTTTGGCAGCAGGTGTGACCTCTGTAGCAGAGCTGGGCAAAGGGAATGTGCTTTGGGACTCACTAGGGTGCTGAACTATGTGCAGGAGCAACTGAATGGAGGCACACACTTGTGTGAGCTCTACCACAGAGGCAGTAATTCTCTACAGGACAGTGGATTTTTGAATTCTTTGGGCAGTTATTGCCCAATTCAGGTGTGGAACATCAACTCAGATGTGAGAATGTGCCTTTACCTCCCGTGGAGGAGCTTGCACAGCTGAGTCCTTCAGCATAACGAGGAACCCTTGGAGCTGCAGGAGGACACCTGTGTAAGATGTGGAAATGGAAGTGTTCTGTTTCTGAAAATGCCTCAGTAGGAACTGTGCTCCTTTAAAAGTGCTGTTGGAGGTGTGAGGGCCTATAATGTCCATTTTGTGTGAGTGCATAGCTTTGTAACAGTAATGGACATACCAAGCAAAGCATTCCAGCAATTGCGCTTCCTGAGGCCGTACTGCTTAACCACCTGTCCCCAAGGTCTGGAGCTGTTGTACATGGAGCATCAGGCTGGCTGCAATTTTTACTTAAGTTACATTGCAGTTACTAAAAATAAAAACATGTTTTGGTGGTTTTGGTTGGTTTAGGGTTTTTTTTTCTTAAACAAATATGTGCACTCAAGGTCTTTCCAAATGTAGAAATACTGATTAAGGAAGATAAAATGGAGAAAAAAGCGTGTTAAACAATCACATTTGAAACTGGATGTTTATAACAAGGCTGCTCGCAAATGTTGAATTGCAAACATTTTTTTCCCAGGAGTTCATTTCTGCCATTAAATTAAGGTTTGATTCAGTAGGAGTAGGATCAAGGCCACTGGTGAAATTCTGTCTTTGCATTTGACTGTTCAAATAACAAGGCATTTCTCTGACTATAAGGATTTTAGCATATTCTTATCATGTTTTTACCTGTTCCTGCCTCTGTTCCTCAGTTGCTCTAAGTTATTTTGTCTGTGCTACCAAAATTCTGTAGCTGTAATGCAGAGAAACTTCTAAAAAGCTCCTGCTTTAGACTGTACCACTGCTTCTTCTCCTTTGTGGAAATATTTGTGGCTATTGTGGTGTGAGATGGGAGGTTCAGCCTTGGGGTTCAGAAGATGCTGTTCTTCACTGCTGGTGGTTGTTGGTTTCCCAAAGTGTGCAACAAGGTAATGCACTCATGTTTGGGGACCATTCTGGGGACAGAACCAGTGAACTGATGCAGCTGAAAAGCTGAAGCAAACCCTAAAGCCTCATGAAAAGAGGAATGGCCTCCTGAACCAGGCTGTTTGAGGCCCTTGGAAGGGTTGTACCTTCCTCCTGGGCATGAAACAGGGAGGAGAAGTGGCTCTGTATGAAGTTCTTGGGAAAAAGAAAAGGGCAGGGGATGAACAGGAGCTTGTTGGCAGGAGCTCATGTGACGGCTCTGCTGGTGAAACAAGGTGACAGTACAGTACAAAATCTCAGGTACCTTGGCCTGGGAGCTCAGTATACATTTGGTTTGCTCAGATCTTCCCAAGGACAGACTGGACCAATAACAAGACTGTATTCTTCAGGTGTTTTTAAAACCGCTGTTGTTTCAGTAGCATGTGGAAAGTGAAACACAGGATTTTGCTAGTAGGTTTTCTTTGGTTTTGTTTTTCCAGTGGAGGTTTGAAGAGTAAATGGAGTCCCTGAAATAAATCCGGAGACTAGAGAGAGCATATTTCAAATTCTTGGATAAAAGGAAAGCAGAAACTCAAACATTGATAGTTTTAAATGTCACTGTGTCCTTTGTGTCTTCTGTCTCTCATTAAGTTGCAGCCAGGCTTTGGGACCTTTTTTTGATTTGCCTTTATACCTAAGAATGAGCAACTGTGACTATACCTGAGAGAAGCCAGATGAGCAACACTTGCTTTCTTAGGGCAGCATAATCTTTTGTATCTAAGATTCTGCCCCCCCACAAATGGGTGGGCAGAATCCTTTCTGTTGTATTAAGGGGTGAAAACTCCATGAACTCGGTGCTCCCTCTATACTGCAGTAATGTGAAAATCCATAACTTCCAGTGGTGTTCTCTGCCTCTTTGATGAGTCAGTCCCACACCTGCTTACAGCAGGAGATTGAAATATCAGAGTTTTCCCTTTTGTCCAATCCCACACATCTGTCCTTAGCATCACAACTCCTCAGTGTTCAAAAAAGAAAGTGTTTTAACTAAACTTGAAGTATTTTTGAGCTTTGGAATTTCTGCCTCTACAAGCTAAATCACTTGGCACAGTTCTGAACTTTCATTTTCAGTAAAACTTTCTCAGCAAGGCTATTGTAGTGTTCAGAGAGTTGTTCCTGAAAGTCTGTAATAAAACCAGAGTCAGGGTTTATTTTTGTACTGTAGAGCCTGTATTTTTGTGTGTGTTTATATATATGCGTGTGGGTACAAAAATACATATGTGGAGATGAGAAGATGATTTAATTTAAGTAGCACTACTCTGGATGTGTGTAGTGTAAGACTGATCAGAAGAATCATCTGGAATGTTCAGAAGTCCTTTCAAAGTACAAGCTTGTATTTGATTAAGGAGCTGATGAAAGAGATGCAGCACAGTTTGTTTGTGGATGGTAGAGCCCTGAGATATAAACAGATCCTGTGTGTGACCAGGATTATTCTGCTGTTTGAATTGTAAACTTCTGGAAATTATTTTCGTAAGTTTTGCATCTGAAGATATTTGCATCCCTCTCTTTTGATATGATTCTCAGGTGAATTTGCTGTTAAGGGCATAAAGACCCTTTTGGCTCCTGGGCACGGCACTCAGTGGGCCTTGGCTGGTTGGGTGTGTGATACTTCAACAAAGACACAAATCAGTGTCTCTACCAGAGTTATAGAGAGATGAGAGCTCCAAATTTGAATAAGATAAAGTCACTTGTTAAAGAGTTCAGTGCAGGCCTTTGAAAGTAGGTTAATTCCAAGTAGCTCTAGAGAAAGGATTGATAAAGAAACCAGTGAAAGATTACATGTAGGGCTTCACACAGTACTGTACTGCAGTAATGTGAAACATGTTTTGAATGGAACAAAATTACTTATTTACAGAGCAGATTATGTGGGTGGCTACATTTCTCTGTCAGCACCTTCCTGAATCCTTGTTAATCAGTGATAAACCAAACTAATTCTTTATACTGAGACAGTATCTGGAAGTTCTTTTATGGCACCCATTGTCTCTTATATTGGCATTAGTTCTGTTGAGCAGCTGCTCTGGTTCTGCATCAGGTCATGCTGATGTTCTTCCATAGATATCATTGACTTCCAGGCACCTTCCTGGTGTGACCTTCTTGCCTTACTGTGGCATCCAGAATGGCCATTCCTAAGTCATGGAAACAGGAATTCGAGGTGTGCATAGTGCCTTGGTTTACATGGGCCTTGAAGCTCCCAGTGCTATGACTGGGGCTTCAGAAGTGTTTTGCATCCTTTGTGTGCTGTTCCAGATGAACCCACTGGCTGATTTGCAAATAGGAGGGAAGCAAAGTTCTGGTTTCCTCCCCAGGAAGGGGGACAGTGGCAGGGATGCCTCCTGATGCTCGTGGTTGGGTGAAGTTAACCACACTGTTTTCTGGATGAAATTTCAGTGAATCAGTCGTGCAGAAAGCCTGTCCTTGCCTTCTGGCACTGCCAGGGGCAAGTCAGTAGATACTTTTAAAATATTTGGCAGCTTTCTGAAGTGTGCTGGTTATGGTGTTAATTCACTTCTGCAGGGTGATTGTGTCCCAGCACTAAGAGTGTCAGAACCTGATGCTGCAGCTCCTGTCTCTGTTTTTCAGTAATATATTTTTTTTCACCCATGTGCTTTAATAATCTTACTATACTTTCCAGTTCTTCGTTCTCCTCTTTGACCAACAGGAGTGGTCTGTACTTCTGACTATAGTATGTTTACATGAGTTTTAAAAAAATGTATTCTTCACATTAGCATATGTAAATATGAGTACAGGTGTGCTAGATGAGGAGCACGTCACATTTGTCCTTAGCGATTTCATCTCATCTGGGTAATTCTTTCAACCAAGACATGTTATTTTATTACCTGAGGTTAGAATGCATCTTGGTCATGGTGACACATTTATCTTGTATTTTATGATGCAGTCTTATCACATCTCATTTCTTTTTTCTTTCCTATTCAGCTTTTCATCTGTCAGTGACAGCCACAACACCAGTTAGTGGCACAGTAATACCAAGGCTACGTATTAGTGCACACTGTTGGCAATTTTTAAGGGTAGTACTTTGCTTCCAAGGTACAATATTCATTTTAGCAGGTTGTTTCTGGAGGGGAGAGCCATTTGTAATTACATCAAAACCAGCAGCCATCAGTCATTTTAGATGTAGGAGATGGGGAAAAAGACTTGGATAATGGTCAGGAAATATGAAGCAAACAGAAAGTGACACTGCACCCACCCTTCTTGCACTGCAAGGAGTGCAAAGAAGCAGTAATTCATTATTTATGTACTGGTGATGGACCTTCATATTTACAGTTGCAGTTTTATATTTTAACATTCAGAAGTTATCTTCCATCAGCCATATGAAAAAGCAAAGTGAGAGGGAGAACACTGTTCAGATCATTGCTGAAAAAGTTGTGACCCTTCTTAATATGTTGGATTAAAAAATTTATTTTTCCCTGCCATGTCTTCAAGGGCCAAATATTCAGAGAAAACTGCTGCTATATAAGTAACCAGGATTGAGGGACAGACTTTCAAACCTTTAAGCTAGTATGCACCAGCTGCAGATATGATTAGAGATCAATTAAAAGGTGCTGTGTGAATCTGATGAATAATTTGGAAAACCTGACTGCTGGTTTTGATGTGTAAATAGGAACTGAAGCATCTGCCTGCAGTTTCTCTAAATCTAGTGTGGCACACTGTTAATCTAGTATGTTTTTCTTCTTCTTGGTCTTTGAGACTCCAGTCAGAATAATCTTTGTTTCATTTACATGGGATCAGTTTTATTTTTCTTTTTCCCACAAAGCTGACACTTCAAAATTTCAGCTTAACAGTGCCAGCGCAAACTTTACAGTACTCAGATAAAATGTAATTTTCTTCCTTTGCTGCCTCCACCAAGAGGCATAACATATAATGTGTAACACCCGTGCCTAGCTTGGCTGAATTCCAGAGCCCTTCCAGAAAAAGAGACACTGGTAAAATCAGCATCTGTCATGTAAATCGAGATGGTAAAGGCAGAGTCATGTCCACAGCCGCTGAAGTGCTGTGTGTGCTTGCAAAAGACTCTGCAAATGTGTGGGTGTATTTCATGAATTGTTGCTCTTTGGATTTTTTTGTTCAGAGAAACTTGGCTGCGGTACATTATGTGAATACTGTTTTGGCAACTAGAATTGCAAAAATATTTACGAAGTCTGTTGGGTTCTTCCCCCATGCTCTTATCCCTCCTTCCTGTATTTAAAATTCCCTTAAGTATTTTGTTTTAGTCTTATAAAAATTCATAGTTTTTCCTTTAAAGGGACAAGGAGAATTAGTTTTCTCCTGGTTGTAAATTACAGATAAATGTTTTTGAAAAATGCCTTTTAAATTTAAGTTAATGTTGTGTTGAAACACAACACTTAAACTACTTTTTTTTCTAATATTTCCTGTGGATTTTTGAATTGCAAAAATTTGTGAAAGGTACTTCCCTCTTAAAATGCAGCTCCCATGTTCTTCTGAGGTAAAATGTCAAGATGCCTTTGTTGAGCACTTCACGATGTACCCTAAATAGATGCCCTCTGTTTGGGGTTCTGCTCAGTGGTATTTCCCACAGTGGCGGTGGAAGTGCAGCCCTGGCTGCCCAGAGGATTGTGTGGGCTCCTGGTCCCATCCCAACTGAGCACGGGCTGCTCACCGTGCTGGGAAGCAGCTCTGGGACACCTGGTGTGTGGGGCGGGTAGTGTGGGGTCATGAAGGCTGACTTCTCCATTGGACAAATGAAACTCAAATATTGGCCCTGGCAACTCTTGAGGTCCAATTTCTCAGAATTGTTGCCTGGTTTGCCTGGTTGAGCAGTGAACTTCAGCCTGGGGTTACACTGCTGCTTCTCAGTTCTTTATCTTGTTCCTGAATTTCTCAACTCAGTTCTGATAGTGCCCAAAGGCATTCAGAGCTGGTGTTCTGCAGCACTCCTGTCTCATTAACTCTGGAGAAGTATAGTCCAGATTTTGGCTGCAGGTAGGTCCAAGACTCTATAAAATTATGTCTTTGGATTTAGCTGAGAATTGAAGGAAAAGGAACAGTGTCATGAACGGATAATTCCATTGGAAATGAAAGAGTTAAGAATGGAAATCTGATTGCACAGCTGAAATCTCAATAGGAACTTGTGGTCTCTTGAGAGAAAATGCCATTCAGCACGGTTGCACAGAGTTATTTCATTCTTAATTTTAATTGACATGTCCCAGAATGCAGCCTTCTCTGACGAATCCGGGCGGCACAGAGGCGTTGTGAGTCTCAGTCTCTGTGTGGGCGATCGCTGTGTTTCAAATTCAGGTCATCATTAATTTCCCTTTGATACCAGCATCCTTTCTGCCTACCTTATTCATTCAATAGGTTGATGAAATTTGAATGAATCTTCCCCTAAGTAAGATGTTGGTCACCTCCTGGGATTTGAGCGTAATAATCTTGCCCTGCTCTTTTCATCTTTTCTGACAGTTTTAGCCCCTTGCTTTGTTGACAGGGTGTCCTGTGCAACTTCAGTAACAGGAAAGAAATTATTTTCTTGTTACAAAAACTGGGGTGCATAGGTGTGTCAGCTTTATTGGGGGAGGACACCTCAGGCAAAAAGTTCTGGTGTGACATCAATTTTTCATAAGTCTTCTGGGTTTAATTCAGGTGCAGTTAGTTACAAACCCAGCAAGAGTAGGGGAACCATGCAGCTCCATCCTGTAGTAGTTGTGAGGATTAGTGATATCTGCCTTAAGTATTTCTTTAATATTTTATATCTCCAGCATTGATTGCATTTTTAAAATAAGATGTATGATTGACCAGTATTGGGATTATCCCAGAATTTACAGAAATCTCTCATGAGCTTTCATCTCTGCTTTGTATCCAATAGGCAGCAGTTTAAAGAAACATTTTGTAGAGAGCTGTGCTCAGATAAAGTGTGTGAATCAGAAAAGAAATGAAGTTTAATCCTGTTACCTGGTCTCCTGGTATTCTAATTTTTGAAAAAAATCTCTATTTTTAAGCAGGTGAGTTAAAAATACTGTAATTTAATGTGTTTATACTCTTGTACAGCTGCCTGCCTGCCTTAGCTGGGGTGGGGGCGTTATTAATAATTAAACCGTGGATTTGTTTGGGTTTGACCAGCCTCAGCACAGAAACAGCCTGCTGAAGTTGCTGACTGGAGGTAAGTATGAGAGCTTTGTTCTCAGCAGAATCCTTCCTCTTGTGTTGTTTCCTCAGTAACCTAAAGGTCCCAGAACCTCTTGGTGTGTACATGTGTCTGTTCCTAAGCTAGAATGTGCATAATATTACAAATATACTTCAAAGGGACTCTACCGTGCAAAGCTGGAATGTGTCCCTGTATATATTGCTTGTTTTTTTTCTTAAACTTTTTTTTCTTCCATGCCCACAAATGCCCATATGCTAGAAGTTTGGAGGAAAATCCCCAAAGCCCCACGTTGTTTATGTGCATAGCCTATTGTTCAATCAAAGTGCAAATTATCAATGGTCACATGCTTTGCTTAAATATTTTATAAGATCATTGCACTTTATGCTAACCCTGCCTTCTTTCTATTGTCTGATTGTGCATTTCCACTTGGACCTAGTTAGTAATCTAGACAGGCTTGAAATGTGTAAGCTTTTAGCAGATATTTGATTTCAGAAATGCTTTGTTCTAAAAGTTCCCCTTTGTTGTACTCAAATGACAGAGCTTTGAGTAGTAAGGGGTTCTTTTCTTCTTGTCTTCTGATTGTACAATGCTGAAGTAATCTCTTATCTGCAAAGAATCTCTGGCCCCCTTGTGCCTCCAACATGAGACAAAAGCCATGCAGGTGCACACCAGAGTATTGGATTAAATACGAAGGCAGGTTTCAGGTGCACGTTCAAGGCGAGTCCTGTCACAGCTGGGTGGGGAGTGTCCTGTGGCAGGAGGGTCTCTGCACAGACACCTCTGTATCCCCTGGTGAGGCAGGGCTCTGTGTGCAGGGGAGCTCTGTGCCCTCCTCTGAGGTAAAGAGCCTCTCTTGCTTTGTTCCTTGGCTTCTGGAACACTGCCCCTTCTAGGATAAGGCCACAGGGCAGAAGAATAGAGAAATGCTGAAAAGAAAATAATAGGAGCTGTTGGAGGTAACCTTCTCCTGGCTCCTGGTGGAGAAAGGTCTGTGTGGTTTCTGCCTGATCTGGGTGCATTGATCTGCCTGAGCAGCGTGCATTGCTCTGCCCTGGTGGTACTTCTGCTCTGCTACCAGAAAGGCAGTGCTTGATCTCTCTGCTTTCCACTCTCTCCCCAAGTCTCCAAACATACATTAGAGAAATTTACAGGAGTTTTGTCTCTAAACTTGACAGAAATAGGTCTGGACTGTCTGCAGCTTCAGTAGACATTAAGACTCCTGGGTTGGGCTCCACAGTGGCTGATGTTGTGAGCAATAATGATGACCCCTGTTTTTTGTGGGGGAGAAATGAGTTTCATTCTTATTTGGGCCGGAACTACTTGTTACTGTGTTGGGGTCATTTACCCTGAGGGCAAGTGAAAGCAGCTTGTTACTTGAGTTCAAGCTCCAGAGTTTACTGTCTGGTGACATCAATTTCTGCCTTCTCCCCATCTAGGCAGATTTAGTGGAATGGACTTCTTATTCTTTGCTTACAAAGTTCTTTTAGGGTCATTATTTCTGAAGGTGATTAAATTTACAGGAAACACATTCAGCTTCTCGTGATGTGTGCGTCAAGAAAATTTGAGTACATAATTAAACTGAGGAACTGGAAATTAATTGGGAGGGAAATTGTTGCTTTAAAGATGTGCTAAATAATTACCATTTTTCTATTTTTAGCTCGCTGTTGAAGTAACATAAGATGTAAAGAAGATAAATCTCTATAGCCCTGTACTCCTCATTTTGGAGGGACAATACACTAATTCAAATAGCTAAATCTTTCTTTCTTTAGCTCACTGAATTTTCTAAGTGCAGAAAGATATCATCTGTCAGAAAGGTTTGGGAGCTACTCAATGCCTCACTTGTAATATACTTTTGAAAATTTGAACTTCCTTAAAAGTTTTCCAGAAATACAGAGCATCCACATGCTTATGTAAATACTTCATAGCAGGGAGACTGGAGGCTCTGCTGTTCCTTGCATTCTGTGATATCTTTACACTCCACAAGGCCTTGTAGGTGCCTTAAATGCTGCAAACTGTCAGACTAGATCGAAGCTCTGGGTTATCCTTAGGGTTTCTTGTTTAGGGGACAGTGAGTTGGTACCAAACAGGAGCAGGAGGCTGTTAAATGGAGAGTGTTGGTGGCACAGCAAGTTGTGTTTGCTAGTGCTGAGTTGAACTTTCAGCCATCTGGTGATGATGGTGGCACTCTTGAAGTCAGTCTTATTGAAGCTTAATTGAAATGTGATGAATGAAGATTGTGTGCAATGTATTAGTTGCATTTTTGTGGCTGACAGTAGCAAGGATCAATTTAGTGAGAACCACATTACAGCATACTATGGCTGCTGATTTAGCATCTAAGTGAGGACCATTTGTCTCACGAAGTGGCTGTGAATGTCAGCATATAATAATGTGGGGCGATGTGTCAGTACCATGGAGACAGCCTGTCAGAGTTTACATGGAATTAATTCTAGACAACAATGATGTAAAGGTTAAACAAGCACAGAGTATGACAGAAAGCAGATATCTGTTAGAGTATTAGGAATATTTTGCAGGTATAAAGAACATACATGAGAACGTGCCTCTCTCTTACCCTAGTGGGGACCATGTGATTAAAGGTGCCTGATTTAAGGGGGTTGATTTGCGAGGCAGGAACCTCAAGAACCTGTTCTTTAAATAAATTAGGTCACATAGGTAGAGAGTAGAGAGGTTTTTACAATGATGACTGATCAAGAGCCGGATTTTAAGGAGCTTTTTAAAAGGGAGATTGTGAAGGGTAGGTTTGCATGCTTTGACTTGTTGAAGCGATCCCTTTAGCATGATCATGGGAGACTGAAGGTGAGCAGAGACAGCTTTGCCAGGCCATCCAATCCAGCTGGGCAGTGGGGAGATGAGACAGACTGGGCAGGCTTTAGCACATCTCCTAGAAATAACTTTGAACTTTTGCTCATTCCCTTAAAGGAATGAATTCTGGAGGGATTGTCAACATTTTGTTACTGAGATAAAGGTAAGCAGGTCACAGTTCCTGGATAGTGCACTCTGTGCTGAGGAAACCAGGGGATGTAACTCTGGGGTTATCTGCGGGAGCATATCAGTGCTTCTGGCATTTTGAGGGGTGTGGCTTTCAGACCATGCCTGAAAATACAGTGAGATGCTTTAAACGGTGTGGAACAGATATTTCTTATTTTACTTTGTATCACTTAAGATTATGGCCTATTAATTATTTGGACAGATGTGTTTTGGATGAGGTAGATACCTGGAAGACAAACTCTTCCAAAGTTCCAGACTTATTTTTATACCTATTTGTCTGTCTGATGAGCAAAAGGAAACTCAGGATCTTCTGTGCCACAGTTAGAAAGCGGTGCTGAGTGAAGTCTGTTTATTTAGCCCCAAGTAAAGCTGATCATTACTATGCATGAGTTTATGGCCACTGCAGATTTGAATGTGGGGGAAGCAATTCAGAAAGAAGGCTTTGAGGTTTGTTTTTCCCTGTTGGCTTGCTTTAGGTGGGGAGTGTCTGGAGAGAAACTGGAATGCAGATTTATAATTTCAAAAACAGTAGGATATATTTTGGAGCAAGAGAATCACCAAGTGGCTTAGGTTGGAAGGGACCTCTGGAGCTCATCTGGTCCAACCCCTGCTGAGGAAGGGCTACTTGTAGGTGGCTTTTGTCTCTCTCCAAGGACCAACACTCTGCACTCTGCTGGCAGAGCAATCTCTACCAGTGCTCAGTCAACCTCACAGTGTCTGGTGTTGAGCCAGAACCTTCTGTGTTTGAGTTTGTGCCCAAAGCCTCTTGTCCTCACCCTGGACACCACTGACTCCATCCTCCCTGCACCATCCCATCAGGTATTTATTTACACTGATAAGATCCCACGTGATTTTTCTCCTTCCAGGCTGGCATATCTCCTGATAAATATTTTTAAACAATCACCAAGCATGCCAAGAGGCTGAAAAATTGAAGGGATAGCCTATTGAGAAACAAGTAAATTAAAACATCATAAGATTCTAAGCTCAGGTGATGCTGGTGAAACCAGTCAGCTGATTTAGTAGGGTGGAAGTTGATTTCATGCCACAAAGAGGAACCAGAATACTGATTTTGATGGTATTTTGTTTGTTTCCAGAACTCCTCTGTTCAAGTGACCAGCTCAAAAAAGAAAGGTTGTAATGCATATTACATAATATTTAGCTTCTAGGAGACGATGTAGTTCAGTGCCGCCTGTTGTCTTTTCAAGTAAGCTACTTATGACTTCCACTTGAATGTTGTTTGTTACAGAAAATCTCATGTAAATAAATTGGCTTTGAATTTAGTAACAGCAGGTAAATGGGATAGGCCTTTTCTGCTGTAGTGGGTGCACAGTCGGTGCACATTCCATTGCTAAATATGTAGGAGTTGATTTCTTTCCTTCTGCCTGCTTCTTCCAAAGTTCAGCTTGGTGCTCTTCCCTAAGCAGGCATTTTGTGTGAGCGACATGAACTGTGAGTCAGAGCAGTGATGTGCAGAGCTCTGGAGCAAGGGCTCAGTGTCCTTTTGTACCATTATTTTGCCATACATGGTCTACGTGTTGCTTGCAAATTCTGTGGGTTGTGACCCCCCTCTTCCAAGTGACCTATTTCTGCATTTTTCATGCTGTGGATTTTATTGAAGAAGAGGCTTCAGTTAATGGCAATGTCTCCTTCAGTAGCTCTGACTGTGGGAGTTGGAGACAGGAGTCAGTTGTATCAGAAGACAACAATTAAGTTTCTAGGATCGACATTTATCTAAATATAGTTGGAGTGCTAGGAGAGTCTCGGAGACAGGTTTTAAGAGCTTTTATGAGTAACAAAACTAAATTGATTGTACTATGCCTAGAAAAACTTCACTGTTTTTGTTAGGAAAGTGTTATATTTATTTTGAACTTTTACAAACTTCCCAAATCAGCTATTGCCAGTCACAGAACAGAGTGCCGGAGGGGCAGCTTTGCAGAGGGAGTTGTTGGGCAGTAATTGGAGGACTAACATTTGGTTGTTCAGCAGTGCAGTTGAGTACACACCAGCTTTTAATTTGGGTATCTGGATCCTGCTGATGTTTCCAGAGACATTTGGAATGACAGCAGACTAGTGGACCAAGTGCAGGAGGATCATTGCTGAGGAAATACTCCCTGTTAAATTTCCAGATTTTAAGGGAACAGACAGAGTACTTCTGTCATCCTTTAAATGTGACAGGTGCTAATCGAGTGGAGAAAGGTTAAGATTTTTTTTTCCCTCATCTTTCCTGGAATTGATGTGAGATTTCCATTCCTGTAGGTTTGGAGAATTCCAATTCCATGTTTCTTAGCTGCCATGATGTAGTGTGGTGGTGATGCAACAGTGAGGCACCTTAACTGCACCATGGCTTTTGGAATGTGGTTATTGGCATTGTTACTGCCCAGATTAATGTCTTTGTTTTTCTTTTTTTGTGCCTGGAAGGTCTACAGAGAACAGTTAGAACCTCCTGTGCCATAAGGCTCCCTGGGTTTGTTTATTTTTTTATAGAAAAAAATCTAAAAAAGGATCCTAGACTGTTTTGTTTGCTTTGTCCTCCCTTTTACCACCTTCTATCTTGTATGCCTTATTTTTATTAAACAGAAAAAATTAGTCAAAAAACCCACACATTCTTAAGGGTAAAGCTGGTCTTGCTGCCGAGAGTTAGGGCAAGCTTTGGGGCCCATCATCAGGCTGGAGAATGGTTCCATAGTGGCTCTTGTCCTGGGGAACCCTACTCCCGTGTGTTTTTTTACTGAAAAGTGTGTTAGCTTGGCTGTGGGGAACTAACGTGGCATTCTGTATGTTGTTGACTACCTCTGTGAGAATATCAGTAAACAGTTATTCTCTGAAGTTTTGACTAAGTCAACCAAAAATTACTCTTTCCAGTGGATAATGTGGTTTTCAAGACCTCTGTGTGCAAAATCTGAAATGATAAAATACTAAGTCTGATGATTTGAATCTAGATTTCTCAGATAACATCGTAAAGAGGAAAGGCATGTTGGGACACCCCATCATGTCTTCCCCCATTCAGAGATCTCGACCCTGGAGAGTTGGCCCCTGTTCACTCCCCTTCATGTTACTGCTAAAGGCCCAGGGTATTTGCGTCTGCTGGTATCACTTCAGCTGGACATGTTCCTCTCGGAGCAGAGAGGAAAAGGAGCTATAGGAGGTTTTTTTCTTTCTTTATAGTGCCTAATTTCATTCCTCTCCCCTGTGGGCAGACAAGTGGACAGTCCTTGGGCAGGTTAAATGTCTCTGAATGTTTTGACAAAGTAAATAATACCCTGTGTGGGCTGAGATGAGAGCAGGCACCGTGCCAGGAGCACCTGTGGCTCCAGGGCTGAAGATTGGACCTTTTGCTGTGTCTGTGTTGCCAGCAGCAGTGAGGAGTCCAGATGCTGATCCTTGTGGATTCCATAGGTGGTAAGAGACATGGCAAGTGAGACATATGTAGTCAACACTGCCCACAAAGTACAGCCAGTAGGAGTTCTTGCACGTACATGGCTCATCTGACCTGTTTCTGCTGGATAGTAAAGAAAACAAACAGGAGGAATTTGTTGATAAATGTGTGATGTTCCTGTTTAAAGCAGCTTGTTGGAGACAATGTCAGGTTGCTGTCGTAACTTCTGGTTGTGTTTCCAGTTTGAAAGCTCTCATTTGAATACCATGGTACCTCTGATCTTTCCATTTTTCTAGTTTATTTGGTAGTATGTGTATGTCAGAGTGCCCATGGATATGGTTGTCTGTACAGTCAGATGTAGCCTGGAGTCCTTGGTTACCTGAGAGGTTGAGCAGGCAGAACTGTGACTGCTGTAGAAACTGCAGGTGCTCAACCCTGCCAGCACATCTTGACAGTTCTACTTTAGTTGCTGGGGAGCTCTCGCAGGCAACTTCCTCTGTTCCAGGCTGATGTGAGGCACATTCTCTGCAGAGCACTGCCCTCAGTGTTCTTCCTCTGATGGCTCTCGGGAGAAAATGTGACTGCCTGTGACTTACTGAGAGGGATTGGTCTGTAGAGAAGATTTGGACGAGAGGTCACTCGTCCTGAGCATCTTACCCCTATACTCTTTGTCACTAAAAACCCACTGGCAGCCCCTTATCTGCTGGTGCTGCATAATTTGATTAATGCAAGACATCTTTGGGGGGGCTATCTCAAGGTTGTGTGATGTTTCTGAAAGTCTGAGGAAATTGGAGTTATTTGAATAGAAACTATAAATCTTCCTGAGTTGCGTTGAACTTACTGATGGGTGCATCTCAAGCTTGCATTGCTCTTCATAATGTACCTAGCATTCTAAAAAGTGAAGATAAAAAAAATTTGTGCAAGTTCAAGCAGCATTCAGTGTCTGAACTGCTCACTGTCAAATGTGCACCATGTCCTATCAATTTTCCTGCTCAGTGGTGCCATGAGAATGGCCACACCGAGAAGGGAGTCATTACTCACCTGAAAATCTCTTCTGAAAGTTGGTTTGTAACTAGAAAAGTTGGTCTTAAAGAGGGGGAGGGAAGGAGAGAGAAATACCAAATGCTGTCAGCTGGTTGCAAACAGGAGGCTTTATTTACTTTAGATAAGCCCCTTTTCTCTCTATTGCATAATTTCTATCATAATCTTGTTTGCATATTTAAAAAAAACCACAAAGCAAACACAAAATAAAAACTAAAATGAAGTGGCTTTAGTCAGTAGTTTTCTCCCAGGGATGATATTCTAGATTACTTCAAAGATGTGTCCCCAATATTGAATTTTGGGTCTGTATAGTAAACTATATTGATTGTTTGAAATGGATTGGTTGGGTCCTGTTCTCTGGGTAAAGCACGTCAGCTTTATACAAATTCTAATGCTCTTGGCTAGGACTGAATGGAAGTTACTCGAGTGAGAATTTCCCTATGACACTAGAGGCTGAAAATTGGCATTGTGCAATATGCCTGGTTACAATGAAGCAGCTTTACTGGAATACAACAAAAAGACTGTGTTCTTAGTTTAAAAAAAATAGGCAGATTTGATTGTTTTACTTAGGTGATTCAGAAGTTCAAACTTCCTTTTTTACAAAAAGCTATTAAAGTATCCTTTTGAAATCACTGCAATGAGTAATTCTTACACTGCATTCACAGTTATCCCAATGAGTACACACCAGCTAAACCCACATATTTAAAATTCCTGCATCAGTGCCATTGCTGCAGTAATGAACCTGGACTTGCTGGATTGGACAGGCTTCATCTGTACAAAAGATAAATGGCAACCAAAGAAAAAGCTGGGAAGAAATTTTAACAAGACACAGGAAGAAATATTAAGAGATGACTGGGAAAGGATCTTGCCTGTTCTGTTATCAAAGCTATGCAGGAGTTAGTAAGGTACCCAGGACAGTGCAGCAGTTGGGATGGAGTATTTTGGTTCAAGACAACATTTGAAAGAGTGGGAATTCTTCAGGGAAGGTAAATCCAGTGAGTATATACTGTTGTTTCTCCCACTCACCTGAGGGTGAAAAGAGAGAATTCAATATCCAGTACTGTTACTTGGCCCACAAAACTAGCAGGGTCAGGAGACTTATAGGACCCAGGTCTGGGCCCCTGATTATTGGCTCTGACTATTGTTTTGCTGACTTCTACCATTTTTACATTTCTGAAGTTCTTACCGGCTGTCAGTGCTGCATTCTAGTTTTAATTTTTATATTTGAGCATCAGTTGGCATGTGGAATCCTCTGATTTACTCAGGTCAGAATGCTCTGGTTGTGTCCTTATGGATTTTGTGCCTGTAAATTTCTTGTAATATTTAAAAAAGCCATAAATAACTCATTTTATTTTGAAATACGCATATGTGATTTGCAAGTGTTTGGGAACAGTAGTAAAATCTCTCATACGTGAGTAAGTTATCTACAGGTTTGGGGGTTTTTAATTTTTTTTTTTTTTTAGTGTAGTAAATAACTGTGTCTGCTTTTGGCTTCACTGATTTGCTGTCAGGTCCTTTGCTTTTCTTGATTATATTAATTTTTTTAATGTATTTCCTGATTTGATTTTGTCTTGGCTGATGCTGATGGATCCCTGTGTTTTCCTGCATCCAGCTCCAATTACTGAGCAAGCACAAATGATAGCAGAATTCCCTGCTGTCAACAGGCTGTCTTCTAGCAAGCCAACCTTTTCTGGAGCAAATATCTCTTCTTTGCTGGATCATAAATAGTTTTGCAAGAGCTCATCTGCTACTTCATGACCAACCGCTTCTGCTACTGCTGAAATCTGAAAAACATCTGAAAACTAACCTCTGTTCACATGACCATCACACAGTGTTTTCATTAATTAAATGCCACTATGAAGTTAAGTCCTGGAGCTGGTGATCCGTGAGAAATGTTGTGTTCAGAGGAATGTTGCTTTGTTAGCCTGGTGGTTTGGTATTTGCCTCACTGAGAGGCTGGCTTCGTTCTTGTTCTCCCTGTCCAGTTCAAGTCACTCTGCTTTAGGCTGGTAAAAAAAAAAGTACTGCAGTTATTAAACTCTGAAGGATTGTCTGAAAACTGCTTTTCTTTCAACTGGACTGCAGGAGAAATGCTTCTGACAGTTCTGTTAGGGATGGGAAAGCTCAGAGGGTAAAGCATGTGTTTGTTTCCAAACCCATGGTGGGTGTCACTGAGGCTGGAGCCATGAATCCTGTTTGTGGGAGCAGAAGGGGCATCACCCTTTAAGTGGTATGGGAGCAAGGCTGTCCCTGTGCTATGAGCTTTGCAGCTGAGCTGCACATCTGCACTTCTCCATGTGCTACAAGTTTCCTTAGCCAGGAGACCTGCAGAAGTGCTTGACTTCCTCTCTGCTTCTGAGACTTCTCTAAATGAACAGGACCCACTTCTGTTAAATTGTTTAACTTCTAAACATGTTTTTATTCCCCCTCGTCTCTTGTCTTCCTTCCCCAGAGGTAGCCCAAGTGTTTTAGAAACAACATAGTCAACTGGAGCTCATTGAATAATTCAACTGTTGCCTGAAGTGATAGGAAAAAGAGGACGACCCATTTAATAAATCAACCAGAGCTAAAAGCTCTGTGGTTTGTAAAAATGTTCATCTGCCCTCCCTTTGAACTACCCGAATTTTTCTTCTGAAGCGTGGGGTTTTTTTTCCCTCTCAGCTGGATGTTGCCTGCTCTGGAAGGGAGCCTGATCTACCTGCAGGTTATCCTTGCAAGTTGATTCTGTTAAGCAGCTCTTTTCCAGAGAGTACCAGGGTTGTTGCTTCAGGGGCATGAGACACTCTGAACCATTCTGGCCATCCACACAGTGTTCCTGGGTAACTTCCTCTCTCGTGGCTGCTTCCCTATTACTCCTGCTGAGGGCTTCTGAAATATTCTATCAAAGTCACTGCTGCAGCAGGAGAACCCAGGAACTACCACTGCCACCTCTGAGGTTCCTTGACCAGTTTTAGCCCAAGAAATGAGGGCATTTTGGGGGCCACTGAGGTATGCTTTCTGAAGCAATTAAAAGTGACCTAGCCTTTTCATATATGCTTTTGTTTCTCTTCAAATAAATAAGAATTCTCAAAGTGAACTTTATTTCTTGTTTGTGCATTGTGCCTGTTACCTAAAATGGGTCTAAATACAAGATGCTGTCTTTAAGGGACATTGCTTAGAAATATGACACTCTAGGGAAGTTCATAAACCTTTTGCTAAAGACATTCTTCTGTCTGTAGTCTGTGTCAGACTTTCATTTAATCCTTTTGGACAGGCGCTTGCCAGTATATCAGTGTGTTACTTTATAAATTGCTTTTTCATTGTTGCTGTAATTGTAAAGTAATCCCTCTGTTATACCCACCCAGTGATCACTGCATTATCTTTTTGCTGAGCTGCAACATTTCTTGGTGCCTGGTGGTGTCCTGCCTGTTGAAATGAGAGATGGTTATTAAATTGGCTTTTCAGTTGTGGTTCAGTTGAAGCACTGGCAGAGTGATCAGTAGGAGAGACTTGCTACATGCCTTGAAACATCATCGACTCCCTTGTAGTTCATTGCTTTTTTTGTTTTGTTTTAATGGTCCTTCCTTCAATCTCTGTATCTGGTCTCATGGAAACCATATCAGGTTACTGAGCTTTGTGTTCGAGGGGCTGCTGGAGATGAATTTGTGAACGCTGCTGTGCATAAATAAGTGATCATAGGTTGGAAATCAGGGTCTGGGGAGAAATGATCCATTTGCTTTTGTTGCCTGTTTTGACCAGAGAGCTGAATTAGCAGCTGTGTGTGTGTTAAACAGCTAAAATGTGTGCTGTGGTGTGTTAAACAGCATTGAATGGGAGGCTACAGGGATAATCCTGGGGAGAGGCCACTGAGGTTGGTACTGAGCCTGGACAGGCTTTGCTGTTCTCAGTGCTGATGTGGTGGCTTTTTCAGTGAAATTTGGTACCCTTTGAAGCATCCCAAACCTCTTGCTTAATCAAGAGGTAAATTGCAAGGTAGCACTGTGCTTGATCATTTTGAAGAGCTTTTGGCTGGTTTTGTTTTCTGCTGTGTTTATTTTGTAAAAGGTTGGATTGCTTTCTCTGTAGCTGTGAGGCATTGCAACAAGAGGCTTCTTCCCCAACCCTTCTCACAAGTGTATTCAAAAGTAAATTTTAAGAAAACCCACTGGGTGTTTTAATTATTTTCTATTGAAACACTGTGAAATTCAGATTACTTTCTCCAGACATAAGCTAGGGACACTGAATAGTGTGTCTGGATTTTCTTGCACTCTTGTCTTCTGTCCAAGCTGAGATCTGCTTGCATGCCTTGGTTGGTATGCTATTGGCAGCCTGGGGTTCAAAAACTCCCCCAGGTCCAGGAGAGAAGTTTGAAGAGTTAAAAAACCACAAAGAAATGGAGGCATCTCACATCTCTTTATATATTTTTGCTCTTCAGCCTTGAGAGAACTCTTAGGATTTTGTTTTTGAAGCCCTTCTGTAGAACCACCAGAGTTACAAATAATTCAGGCAAGTACTGAGCTTCCGTAAGAGGTGCAGATACCTTCTCAGTGGCAGGTGGTGGCACAGTCCCTTGCCATGTAAAGCCATCATTGCAGAAGTCATGCTGACAAAGTTGGCAACATCTGGCTGTGTGATGGGGAAGGATTGAGGAAAGGATAAATTGTTGTATAACAGAAAGGTAGAGTTTATATATCAATGCTTGACAGGCTCTTCTTGGCTTAACCCATCCTCACCTTTCCCTGTAAATTAACATTTCCCCCTCACCCCCTCACAAAATACTGGGACTTTGTTCAAGCAGGAAGTACTAAATAAGGAAGAGTCAAACTGATGTAGCAAGAATGTAAAATACTGGGCTTCTTTCAGGTAGTAGTTCTGAAATTGAGCTTCTCCTGTAAAGGAAGCTTTCACCAGCCACGTAAGAGCAAAGGACCAGTGACTACTCTTGAAGTGCTCAATTTCTCATGCCTACCATCACAAGTGGTTTTGTAGCCCATTTCTTCTTCAGGAAGTTATTTTGCAATAAATATGGCTAATTTGGAGACATTTCAGTGTATTTTCCAAAGAGAGATCAGATATTTTTTTGTTTTGGTATGGTTTGAAGCTCCATTTAAAGCTAAGCCTGCCAGTTTTCACAGAACAGCTTTAATTTTATTTTCCCCACTTGCCATACCAACAGCAAGATATGTTATCAAACGTATGACCAGGCCAAGTCAATAAATTCTAAATGCATCCTAAATTATTTTCTGTCTGCCTTGCACATTTTTATGGGTTTGTTGAAAGGCTCACTTGATGCGTGTTCAGATGAGCAGGGGAAATTAAATTGTTTTCCTTGTTCTTTCCTCTTCCCTCTCCATGACAGCGTGATGTGCTTTGGCTTGAAATTACAAAATGTCTTTTAAAGATCTCTGAAGTAGACAACAGAATTGGTCTCAATGGTCCTTTTTCAAAAGGATATCTGGAAATGCTTTTTTTTTTTTTTTTCCCCTATTCAGAAACTGAAAAGCTGATGGTTTTTTTTTTCCCATGAAATATTACTCTACTACTGAAACACTGTCCTTGCCTAATGGAAAATCTTTTATGTTAAAATAGGACAAAACATTCAAGGTGTGTGATTTTCTTACTATATCATTGTGATGCAGCCACGTTATTTTTGTATTACCATACTGAGGAATTAAGCACATCAGGAGGTGATGATGTGTTCTAGTGGGTGGTTTGCTGTTGGCTGCAGCACAAGCCTTGTGTCCTCTCACACTGCTGGGTACAACCACGCATCTGCTTGGGCTGCTCCTGTGAACACTGGTTCAAAAACACTTTGCTCCGTCTTTCATCACCTCTGTAGGTCATTGTTTCACTGTTCACACTTTCCTTTGCATGGGAGATGAAATCTGTTTCCATAAGGTCTATTTGGTTGTTGTTATTATAAGCAAAACAATAGGGTTGTGTTATTTCCAGATGTGCTTCTGCCTATGCTAATGGGAGGAGTACCAGCCATCAGGAGAACTTGAGGGCTTCTGAAATTGTTGCCCAATAAGCTAGGGGAAAAACTTAAAAGTGATTAAGCCAGTAAAACTAGGGCTACCCAGTGATTTATTTCAACTACGTCAAATCAGCTTTAAAACAAAGGTTTATGGTATCGTTCAACCACTACACAACTTACTTATAAAGTCCCTCTTTTGACCAAGAAAATGGCTCTTTGCTGTAGACAGCTGGTCCCTGGCCTGTCAGTCTGTCAGAATGACTGCTGTTGTTGTGCTTGGCTGTTTGACAACCCAGGGAAATACTTGGGCAGGTTTCTGTAGGTAACCCCTGACATCCTTCAAGTGCGAAAACGTTTTGTTTCAAAGCCCAAGATACATCTTCATGCTGAGGTGTAGTGGAGCAATTTGGATGGCTCAGCTGGAGAGCAGTTGCTGTGTGTTTGTGGGAGAAGGATGTGGCATTTTTAAGGGAGAAGGATGATGCTGCTGGAAGGCCAGCAGCTCTTTGGCTGCCTGCCCTGGAGCCTGCCAGCAGATCCTGTGGCACCAGCCAGCCTCACCGGCACAGCAGATGGCAGTGTTTGAGCCGTGGTGAGCTGTGCAGTAACGAGGAGTGATGGCCTATAGTGAACCTCATCTATTGATTAATTAACATGGAAATCAGCAGCAAGGGTGCAAAGAAGAAAAAACAGTTTTCCCCAGAATGACCTCTATATGAGTGAGCTGGTGAGCCTCAGAAAGGACTGAAGAGGCTTTGTAAGAGAAGCATGTAAGTGTGCGTACAGCAGACAATCAGAATTGGTTGTTAGACTGCACCATTTACAGAATGGTGTTCTGTTTTCCAGCTCACGTTCACGTGACTGGGACATTCAGTCAGGATTTGTACTTGTTACTAGCCATGCTTTTCTTACTGTCCACATAAAGAAATAGCAGGGTTTGAGATTTGACCTATGAATGTATGTAGAGCTGGCTTCAGTTTGGAGACTAAAGAACTTTTTTTTACTTTTCTGAGAAGAAGGTTTTTTAAAAGCACACAAATGATCTGCAAGAGCAGAAAATACTTGAAAAGTTCACGTTAATGTTAAGATTGAACTGAGAGACTTCAATCCATTGGAAAAGGCTTTTCTCACCACGTAGGAATAAGAAATATGTTTCTGAAATACTTATTCTACCTTTGTAGATATGGAGTTTTCATTTGCTTGTCAGCTAAAAAATAAGAACTTCTCTAAGCCGGGTTGTTGTCTCCTTTGTAGTTTGCTTTTTGCCTTCCTTTGTTATTAGCCTGTATTAAAGAGTCCAAGAGATGATTGTGTTGATAGTTCCCAGGAGGAAAGAAGCTGCTATTAATATAGCAACTTCAGCAAAAATTTAGATTAGGCTTCATGAAATTGAAACTGAGGCTCTACAAATAACCTGAACACTTACAGCTTGAAAAGCTTCTTGTAAAGAAGGTAAACATGTGTCTCTGCCTCTATTGATGGATGCCATTGGGGCAGTTTCTGTACATCCCTGTTTCTCAGGCTCTCTGTTATGCCATTGAAGGAGTCAAGAGTCTCACTTTGTCATCCTGTTCCCTATATACATCCCTTAAAATGAGCAATCCCTAGGACACGCTGCCAAGTATGCTAAGAATAGCAGTGATGGACAGCAAGTTGCAGGACTAGTAAGTGAGATGGTTTATTTTGGCCCAGTGCCTTCAGTTGAAAGGGGGCTGGTAATAAAAACTGAGGCAGAGCTCCTGTGAGTTGTATTTGATGGTTAGAGAGGTGAGGAAGAAATGGCTGCTGCTCGTGGTGGAAGAAGTGGCTTTTCACAGTTACTAAATGGGAGTCTGAGTGCTTCAGGCACATACTGAAGGAGGTGGATGTTGGACGTCAGATGCTAAGGTAGGGTGGGCAATGGGGAACCAGAGAGAGAAAATGCTGTTGAAAATACTGAAGGAGATTAGGACCTCTGCAGAAATAGTAGCCGATGTTGAGAATTTAAAAAAACTGACTAGAATCTTGAGTGCTTAGGGAAAGTTTAGCAAACACATACAAATTTCAGCTGAATTGTAGGAAAAAAGTGTGAGGGGAAGAGGACAAGGTGCAGCCTACAGGTCGTGTCATTTCACTGTTGGATGTTGGGATATTTTCATTGTTGTGAGAGGGAATTACAGTCAGTGTTCATGAGAGTTCTGCAGTTTAAAGTCCAGTGGAGTTAATCCTTCTTGTTTGAGTTCAACAACATTTTGATTTTCAGCAAGAGCCTAAAGTGATATGCAACATCTGTGTAGAGCATTGCTGAAATTCCCGATAAATGAGTTCCAGAGGCAACCTTCCATTTGTGGGACATTTCACAAAATCTGCCACACAGAAAGAATAAACTTTTTCAGCTGGGCTCTTCAGTGACCTGAAAAGTTAAAGAACCAGAGTCTTCTCTTTGGATGATGGAAGAGACAGGAGTCTCTTTGTCAGACACTGATGCACTTCAGACTTAGTGCTGTTGCTGACCACCAATGTGCCATATAAGCTCAGGATGACTGGAGGCACTGAAGCACTGGGGAATAATCTCTTGATAGTCTGTGCCTCAGTCTCCTCTTCAATGAAATACATAGCCTTTAAAATGAATGCTGGTTTTGAATTTCCCACGGTGTAGAGAAGATAGTGATTGTGAAATGTAAAATATTGTTGGAAGGTGGTTGAATTATTTCAATTTATATAATACAGATGGAAACAAGGCCTTTATTTGCTTGAGACATCTCCTGCAATATTGGAGAGCTGGTGATATCCCTGCTTTTGTAGCAAGGTCACTTCTGTCAATGCCATCCAGATGTGTATCCTCAGGGTTTGTCTAAACATGGTTTGCACTGCATGGTGTTAATGGCTCTTGCGCTGTGTCCCAGCAGGGTCCCAGCCTTGTGCTTGCACCTCCGTGTTTATGCACTTTTGCGGCATTCACACTGCTTTGTCTTCCTCTGTTCATCTGTCTTGTTTCAACAATTTTGGGGGAATAAATCTTGCCTCCTTTCCTTTTAGGGAAGAGAAAAATTTAGAAAAAGGACTAAGAAGCCCATCATAGAATGACAGTGAATAGGAGCAGACCTGAGCATTTTTGTCTCTGAGTCTTTCTAGCAGCAGAGAAGCAGTAAATTTTTGAATAAGTAAAAGCAGTGCAGGGTTAACTGTTCTAGAAGTCATCTTATTTTAAGATACTTGTGATATTCAAGATGGATTGATCTAAATGGAGAGGAGCAGGGGCTGGGGGCTCCATTTGTACTCAGTGCATGGTGTCACAGGAATGGCAGTACATGGGTAGGTGCACTCAGGTATTGCAAGACAGGAAGGTCAAGTGCCTGCTCTTAGATGACCTTTTGTCATCCCTGCTCTTGCTTCTGTTGGCAAGTACCAGAATTTTTAGTTAAGCTCAGGAAAAGGTTATGAAAGGTTTTTCCTCTTTGCTGCTGGGTGGAGAAGGGATGCTGTGGATGTGCGATGTGGAGGATGAAATCAAGCATGTCCTCTTCAAAATGTGGAATGTGATACTGCTGTTGTTCAAGGCATCAGTACTGAAGTCAGTGTAGGAGATAACTGCTTTGAGCCAGCATGGCCACATTCCAATCAAAACTTCATTTTTTGCCTTATTGTGTTGGCCTGAGCAAGTCAAATGTTTCCCGGTTTTCTGACCCAGTTCTGTTTTGTGCCTCCGGGACAAGGTCTCTTGTATGCTTTTGTCTATTCAATGTGTTTGTGAGAGTTCCAGAACCATTTCAGAGATGGGAAAGAGTAGTATAGAACTCAAGAAAAAAGATAATTAAAACTTCCAGCTAGCTTTTTTTTCCACCTCTGACTTTTGTTTTCTTCTGATGTGTTTTTCATAGCTGAGGCAGTGTTCCTTCATTTGAACTGTTGCACAGCCATGGATTGAGCAGAGCTGTGCCTGAGACATGTAGGTATAGGTGATAGCTCAGTGAGGTTTCCTGATGAAAGGTGTCCCACATCACCAAGTGATAGCAGCTCAGGCTGGGCTTTCCATTTTAGGGCAGCTGCTGTGGTAGTGACCTGAGTTAGACTGCTTGAGCTTCCTGTAAGATCTTTAAAATGAGGTGTGAAGAAATAGAAAGTGAATCCCATGAGGTCATGAAAAAACAGCTTTTGAAAGATCAGAATGGCTCCTGGGGTACAGGAGTGGGTGACAAGGGAAAAGCTTGACACTAGCCACTCCTGCTGATGCAGCATTCAGAGTGCAGCTGCCCAGCTGGAATGGGAAGCGAGTAATTTCTTCTCAGTTTTGAGAAGTGAAGTGGCTGAGAATCTGTAACTGTATGTTATGCTTAAATGCTTAACTGTAATGGAGTTGTAATTCAAAGATGCCCCTTGTCATTGTGGTTTATTTATCCTGGTTTATAACATCCAATTGGGAAGTTTGTCTGCCTTCTAACATTTTGCTTGCCTGATGCTTAATTGTGCTTTGGTTGTATGAGACTTGGCCCCTGACTCAAATGATGCCACATTCATTTAATAGATTTGCTGGAGATGAATTTTCCTCTCAGTGCTAAATCTGGGACACGAGTCAAGTAGCTTCTGCTGGCCTAAACATAGGCTGAACCCTTCACTGCAGGGTCAAAGTTCTGCACAGGATTTTGTAAGTGCATAAGAGCTGCTTTGGTTCTTTTCTTTCTTTCTTAATAACACAGCTGCTCTAAATAATGTGCCTACACAGCAGTTGGGAGGAAAAAATTTACAGACCAAGATGGTTGGCTTTTGTTTAACATTTTTAATTGGCAGTTGGTGTGCTGTGTAAATTCACCCTGGCTGTCCTAACAATATTTGTGCAGATTTAAGTCTTTTTGCTTTCTCACACCCAAATTACTGTAATTTCTCAGAAGAGCCTGTTGTTTCATGTAAAATGTGCCTACATTGTACAGTTGCACTTCTGTGGCTATATTGCAATGTAAGTTTTTGCCTCCTCCTCTAAATCTTGAGATTAACAGCCCTGGTGCCTGCTGAAGTAATGATCTGCATCATTTCAGGTGCTCAGTGAACAGTCAAGAGGAAAGCATTTGGCAGTTCCTATGCAGTTGCTGCATGGAAAATCAGTTTCACTGCTTTCAAATGCTTAAATTCATTATCAGCTTAAGAAGCTTTTCTTGCAGAAATGGTGAGATTGGTTAATTACTCTGCTTTAATTACAGTCACAAATATACTTGCCCCTTCCCAGGGCACAAGTGATTCCATGGCTAAAAACTGCAGTGCGAGGGAGGGCAATTAAAGAGAATTATTTCAATAAACAGTTTGTACTGAAGCCTTTGACTCCCCACACCCACCCACCCTGACCGCTGTGTGGAAATACTTGAGGAAAGCACCACTCCCTCAGTAGGAACTCAAGTGTGGCTGTGGCTTTGTTTTGATTTGTTCCAGTTGTGTTTTGCCACTTGGAGTGATGTTGTGATGGGCTTGTCCACCAAGAAAAAGGCTCCCAGACATGTTGCCATTTCTGTTCTTCTCCAAGGCTCCAGCTGTTCTCCACCTGAAGATTAGCTTGCTCCTCAGAAGCAGAAGAGAGCAGTGTTTGAACTGCTAATGCAGCCTCTCAGGCCAGTCCATGTGCTGACTTCAGTT
Source organism: Ploceus nigricollis (assembly GCA_013399945.1). Classification (NCBI taxonomy): domain Eukaryota; kingdom Metazoa; phylum Chordata; class Aves; order Passeriformes; family Ploceidae; genus Ploceus; species Ploceus nigricollis. Next base: position 2,414,403 of record VXBC01010659.1, read on the forward strand.
ACCATCTGCAAGAAAGGTGCCCCTGTTTGAGGAACACTTAATCATATGCTAACATCATGAGAAAAAGGTGTAGTTATCTTCTGAGCTATATAAATGCCAAACTGAAATGAAGCATAGAAAGGTGAAATGTACTTTTTCTTAAGGGAATCACAAGTGCCTTTCTGAAAGGGAATGGATGCAGGATATAATTGAGGTTGTGTGGGAGGTGCAAGTGCACCTTGTGCCCTCTTGAAGGTGTGTTGCCCTTGTTTCTCAAGTGAGCTCTATTGTGCATTTATATAGACATCCTGATTTTCAGAACAGTTGTTGCAGCTGTATGCAAAATAATGAATTCAGAAGCAACAGGTGAGGAAAAGGGAAGTGGATTAATAATGAAACAATTCACCTGTTCTCTGTCATTGGGAATATTGTCCTTGTTCACGGTGGAAGGTGACCTTTTTTCCTGAAATAAAACTGGAAAATTAGAGGTAACCATCCCAAAATCCACACAAAGGCTATGGGGGAACTGATGGTAGAAGAGACAGGAAGCTTTCGTAAAGTTGTGCTGTATTGAGCTGTGGAGTGACTGAACATTCTCAAGGGGGTCAGAGACCCCATAAACCTGGGCAAGGCTGCAGGGGACAGACCCCCAGTGGGCAGAAGGGTGGATAGGCTGAATGGGTGTCTTCTCTGTCTGATCTTGGCTAGTGCTGAATGAGCTTATTATTTAGATGTTCATAATGAATTAGATAAACAGTGAAATAATTAACAAAGCAGGCACTTAAATGGTTATTGCATGGTTTAGAGCTGACTTTATTTAGATGAATGAGGTAGTTCATTCTACTATTAGCTGTGCTCTAGCAAAGAGGAAATTTTTCCCCCCTCTCTTTTTAATGATTAAACACCACAAACAGAAAATGCACTGTGGCTTTTGCTGGAAAGACAGCACAATGGCCTGATTCCTTCAGAGGGAGTTCATCAGAGACTCCCAGTGACTCACATGCAACTTCTGAAAATACTGTCTTAGTTTTCTCAAATGTCAAAAAATTCTCAGGGTCTTTGATACAATAGATTATCAAGTCATGAAATGTGGATATTTGACTTACTGTCTAATTAGATCACATCTGTAGCACAATATTCCAGGTACTGTTAGGATATACTTAGAAGTCTGTCTTCATTTTTGCCATTTCTCTGAGCTGCTGATTCTTTTTCCTCAACTATTTCTTAGCCCCAAGTAATCAGTCAGCAGAGCAGCTTACACTGGAATGCTCACGGATTCTTTCTGTAACCCCTGGTCAGCTGTAGGACTCCTGATACCTCACACTTAGTGACTGGGCCCTAAACTGCAGATCTTTCATTTTTCACTGTGCCTCATAATCTCTTTCTATGTTGTGTGCTTTTCATGGTTCTTACTCAGTACAGATAATTTAACAAGACTTGCAAGCTGTTTGCTTTAGCTTTCATTCTTTCACATACACCACGTGTAGCCCATTGCCTCTGCCAATGAAAAAGAAAAGCAGTTACCAGAGTTGTAGACCCCTGACCTCAATTCTGCAGGTTTTCTCTTTTACCTGTTTCAGTACAGCATCCTGTCTGTGCAGGGCTTGGATCTTGTGAGAAAATTCAAGGGCAGCCAGAGGGGTGATTCAGATTACTGCAAAAGCTGACCGAGTTTCTGATGCTCTAAGGTGTGTCACAGATGGGATTTTTCCCTTGTTCTTTTCTTTTTTTTTAAAGAGCAAAGGGAGAAAGACTTATGACATTGACCATGACTGTGCAAACCAGTCCTTGGAGTGGATACTCTGTGTACTCTGTCTGGCATGGTTTTCTTTTTAAAGGTGTTACCAGAGGGACAAAGTCAGCTGTCACACAAAGCCTGCCTTGGGAGAACATTATTAGTAAATCCCTAGATGTGAACTGTTCTTCAGAAATATCAATCAAGGCAGTTTTATTTCCCTGTCTGCTTTTGCATGGGGAGGGAGGGTGTGTGTTTTCATCTGGCCTTCCCTTGCTTAACCCTTCAACCTTTTTGTACTGCCCTGGTCATCTGGCTATATTTTGCTAAGACTGTTACCTCCCACCGTTCCCAGAGCATCTCAAAGATCTGGAAGAGCAACTGGATGGAAAAAAGTTTTGTCATTTGTCATAGTGGACTTGCTTAATCAGAAGGCAAATTTCAGGCAGGAAACAAGGCATTTAAGCACATTCTGTAAAAATGCTTGATTTTATTTTTTTCTTCATACTTCAGGGTTTTTTCTGTGCTCCATATATGAAATTGTCAAAGGTTTTTGGCATATTCTCCTGAATTCCTATTGCAAACCTTTATTTTAAAGAAAAAAACTGTGAATTTGAGCAGACAGATGCATTTGGATAGATGTGCTGGTCTGTGTAGTCTATTTAAGTGTAAGTTTTATACATTGCAGTTGTCCTTGCATGGATTTTATTATTATTAAAAGTGGCTTCTCTCCAGAGTAATTGTTCTGCTTTACTAATGGTTTAATTTTATTTCAAAAGAGCATTGTTTTTCCTTCAGGACAGTATTTGTGTCAGGAGTTACACTGAGGAGTTGTAACTGTACCTTTCCCACAGTCAGCCTCCAGGTAATGTACAGCTACAAAAGACATCAAGGACTCATCTGACAACCTGTACTGGGAAAGTAAAAGTTGGACTCAGAAACTTTTTGAGAGCTTTTGCTATATTTATATCTCGCAAGAAGTCACTAGCACTTCTTGTCTGGGGAGATCTTTGCAAGAAGTTCCCTTTAACTCTGTTGTGAAAAGCCTTAGTAATACTTTCCTTTTCAAGAACAGAGAAGCAGATGGGTGAGGTAAATCTAAATCAAATTTCTTTGTTCCTCTGATGGCCAAATGTGGATTTAGAGAGAAATTCAAACGTAACTGTGGCTTCTTCCCTGTCTACCAGAACCTAATAGGTGTATTGCCCTTCCCTGTGTCTGATGCTCTCACGTTGTGGCAGTTGAGCTGCAGTAGCTCCTCGTGGCTGCTGGAACAAGCTCCTCTGGATACCTTCAGAGGAAGAGCTGTCTGCCAGGCTCTGAGCTGGTGCTTAATGACGTGAGCGTGGGGCGCTTCTGTCGCCGGTTGCCTTTTGGGCTCTCTTCAGCCATTCCCCAGAGCTGCTCTGCAGACATGACAGAACAAATATGACATTTTTCAAAGGCCCAGGCAGGAGTCATTTTGGATGTCATCTTTCACCATCAACTGAATTGTCTCTGCATGCAGATCTCACTTCAGCATGGACCTTATACAAGTGCCTCCTCCATCCTCAGTGTCCATGTTCAGAGGATGAAGCTGACAGTACAAATCACATCTTCTCACCTAGTCTGATTTATTTAATAAACAGATAAAATTATGTTTGCAAATTAGTCCACTGAATAACAGTTACCTTGTATGACAGAAGACAGGATTTGATCTGGCATGCACTTCGTGTATTTGAAATATTTTTTCCTAATCCTTTGATTAATACCTTTGACTCCCCAGCTATTCTGCTGAGACTAAAAAATACTGCAATATTTTAATGTCTCTAGCTGGATTTTGCGTGATATTCCTGTTCTTTTTTCTTCAAAGCAAGCAGTGAAGAGACAGAGGAAAAAGGAAAGCCCAACAGCTGTGTAGAGTTGATATGCTTGGAAATTAATCATTAATGTCTTGCAGGTGGGCAGTAAATGTGTTATGAAGTCTTCTGTATCTGCATGCAGGGTAGTGAACCATAACTAAGTGAAGTGCGTGGAAAAGATCCCTTCAAGCCTGAATCCTTGAAGAGCAAATAGGTGCCTCCAGGAACAGCTCAGTCTGTACACAGGGGTGTGATGTTGTGTGTAGTTACTGTTTCTCCAAATCCTTTCTGTAGGGTTATGCTGTATCAGAGCAGCTGGAAACTGAACATATATCTTTTTTTGCTGTTGTATGCCTTTTACTAGCATCTGGAAGAGAAATACATCCTCCTAAATTAACTGTTAAAGGACTCAATCACTGGGTGGGGCAGATATGCTGAATTAAAGAGGAGCAGTTCATTGCTTTAAGAGAGGTTTGCCATCTCTTGGAAAGATGAAGTGCTGTACATGGTGCCATGTGGCATGTTGCAAATCTTTCAGAAACAGCTCTCCCAGACAGGAGGAGTCATCCCACCTTTTCCATTTGCAGTGTTCTAACCACTGCATTGTGCACTAATGTTTTATATGGGTCACTTCAAAAGTCTTCCTTGTCATATGCCCATTATCAAGTGAAAAAATGTTTGCCAGACAGGTAGCACAGATCCTGCTGACTCTATTTGCAGCCTGCCTTAGAAAAGATGTTATTCTCTGAAGGTAGCTCTAATTTTTGTTCTAGTTATTATGTACTTGTAAAGAAATTGTTAACAAGGCCTCTGATTTGGGAACGTGATTTTGTGCTTCTCTGCAGCCTCTTCTGCTTCTTACCAGCATGACCTGGTAATCATGACCCTCTCCCTCTGTAGGAAGCTGTTTTGAGCACATCACAATCACACCTGTTTATATTGATAAATGTTTCTTTTGTGATATGCTTTAACCATTTCCTGCAGCAGAATTGAAGTTGTACATTTAGGCTGTCTTCAGCTTTGTTTTCTTGAGGTTTTAAGCTGAAGAAACTCAAGCGTGTGCTAAAACGTGTTTACAAGAGGGTGGTTGTAGGACTGCTCTCCCACCTCTGCTACTGCAGGCTGAGCACAGGCCATGTGGAATTAAATAATGGCATTATGGCTGCACCTGAGACCTTTCTGTGAGAGCAGTTTCTGTCTGAATGATGTCAAATGCCTGGTCCTTGGACCTGCCCAGCTTGCAGTAGCAGTGTATTGTAGTGTGGTGGTACAATGGTAAAATTTTGAAACACAATATTTTAATATAGCTGAGACACTCCTTTTCTATTGTAGAGACTGACTTGAGACTGTTTCTGCAAGGGAGCCAGGGTGAGCAGCGTCGCCTGCGTCAGGGATGCTGCTGCTGCAGTCCGAGTTCACCACTGGGTGTGGTAATTACAGTTGTTGATATTCAGGTTTCTGAATTGGACTAAGTGGGTGTTGCATACATGAGGGAATGCTGAAATTGGAGACCTGGACTAAATAAACATCAAAGGTCTCCGAATCTGCTAGAGAGGCTGCCATAATGAATGCTTGTCCTCCCATACTCTGACAAAGGGTTTTGTGGCCTCTGCACTGCGTGGGTGCATCCAGGGAGTTTAGGAGAGGGGGCATTGCAGTGGAGGGGGAATGTCTTGGAGAGTAAATTGTCTCTCTCAGGGATGAGGATGCACAGCGTGGGCTGGCGTGTGCTTAAAAGCGGGAGGTTGCAGGACTGCTCTCCCTCCTCTGCCACTACAATCTGAGCTTACACAGAGAGGCTGGTGCAAGATGAGTGCTGGAGTACCAGGAATGACAGGAGTTGCGGTTCCTGCCAGCTGATACTGACAAGTGTCTCATTGAGAGATTGATAACATTAGAAAAAATTATGTCACTGCACAGAGTTGTGCCAGATGTAGTCAGAATCCAAAAATACCTCTCCTGCACTGATGAAAGGGAGTGGGAGAGGATGTGATGGATGTAAAGATTAGTTTGGTAGTAGTGGCAGCAGTTGCTAGGAGGAGCTTGGTGTAAGGAATGTAAAGGTGTGTGAAAGGAGCAGCCAGGGTTACTGCAGGTGAGGGGCCAAGAGATGAGGTGATGGCCTCAGATCAGTACCTCCTTCTGTGCTTCTGCTGTGTACCACACTTGTGGCTGAAGAGTGTGTGTTGGCTTTTTAAAAATTATTATGGATTGGAGATTTTAAATGCGTTTTCCATGTCTTCAACCATGGATGGGTACGCTGTGAATTTGATGAATACAAAAACATAGATTAGTTTTTCAGATTGACTGAAGTGTTCTGATGAACCTCCTGCGTAGTCACCACACCTGACACCTTTCAGTAAGAGCAACAGGGCTTCAGTCTTAGAAGCACAGCAGAGCATATGGGGAGCCAATTAATTCAGTAGATATTAATTAATAAACACATTTCCTCTAGGGAAAACCTTTTAGCACATCCACTGTTTGGCCCAAGATTGCTTGCACGCATGAATGGGTAGCAAACATGCTTTCCTGAATTGTCACTTGTTATTTCTTGATGGGCTGGGGAGTGCCTCCTCCAGAGTACCGCTGCCAGGCTTTGGGAGAGCAGACTGCAGCTAATGCTGGAGCTGTCTCAGCCACCAGCGTTCTCACACATCAGTGATGTCAGCACACGCCGGTCTGCAGCCAGGCCCTGCGACGCTGAGCGGGGCCAGCCAGCTCCCGGCAGTCTGAGCTCTCTTTGTTTGGAGCTCCCTTCATCCGTGTGTGCATTGGAATGATCAGCTCTGGTACAGCTGCTCTATGTCCTGAGGCACAGACACACACAGAGCTGCTGTGGAGTGGGCCAGGCATTGTGGAGCCTTCCTCTTCCAGTGCAGCAGCTGTCTGCATCCTCTGTGGCCCTGCACTGCCTGAGCGGGGTAGGCTGGATAGTTCATACACACTGCAGGGCAATTCACCCTGGTTTTAGAGCTCCAAACCTCTACAAATTCATGTTCTTTTAGAACATGAGTTCTAAATCCATTTTTAAACCCATTGTTCTGTCATCACGTTCATATTGCTCCAAGGGTAAGAGCAGTGAACATTTCTGCTGGAGCATGGTCATTGATGATGAAGACTTTAACATCTCTCCACCTGCTCCTGATAATGAATTAGTTCTCTTGTAAAACTTTCTTAGGAGAAACAAGATCCAAATGGTTTACAAAAGCTTTTTGTTGCTGACCATGTGAATTTGCTTAACTCCTCAAACTGGAAAATGCTGCATAATATTGTAAGAAATTCTTTTCACTGATACTCTCCTCTACTGTGGGGTTTTTGCTGCAGGTGTGAAGGTAATGTTCTTAAAGCAGCTCACTCACTGATTTGTTCTGAAGTTGCCATTTTAATAGTGTAAAATTCCATTAAATTAATTATACAGACTTATACTGAAATTTGCTTCTCTTCCTGCTGAATGTAAAGACAGAAGCCTACTATGGGAGTACAAATCCCTATGATGGAAAACCACCTTCATTGCAAAACATAGCAGTGCTTTAGAATGGGCAGAGTGCTGAGGTGTGACCTTACCAGTAGAACACTGGACCAGAAGTGCTTGCTACCTTCATGGTTTCTTAGGTTCTTAACAGTACATGAAATACTCTCCATTTAAAAATGGTTTTATTTCTTGTACATGTGTAGGTGTGAAGTTGTGAAGAGGAGAAATTTTTTCATGAAAGTCTGTAAAGAACACAGAGGCTTCTCTGATGATCTCACTTCCTCTTAGAGAAGTTATGGGTATAAAATGCACAATGAAAAGATTTTTATCAATTATATCTTTTAAAAAAAAGTAAAATTTCTAAAGCATTTGAAATTTAAATATGCTACTTGAACTTCATGGAAGAAATAGTCAAGTGCCCCTTAAGTGCTTATTCACTGTGTGTATATTTATCACCTATCAAAATGTTACCTGTCTTTTCCAGCCACATGGGTAACCTTTCCTACTTGGTACTTGCAGCCTGTATCCTTAGCAGGGAAAAATACTAATCCCTGATGAGTGCAACTGAAACGGTGAGTGAAGTCAGCAGAAATCTTTCTACACAGTGAGCTGGCAGGGCAGGTTTGTAAGCCATCAAACTGCAGTGCTTTGCAAAATATTAGGCATCCAAAAGCACAATGAATTATGTCTACCAGTTTCACAAAGCTAGGATTAAGAATAGCTGTAACGTCTGCTGCTGAGGGTACATAGAGCACATTATCTGGTCTATTTTCTGGGTTTCTAAACACATTTTAGATGTGTACTAACAGCCTGTTATAATATATTTAGGGGCTTTTGTGAAGTGAATGATATGGTTATACTTTGGTTTAATGTAATTTTCCAAATGGAACTGTGCTCAGTTTAAACTTCTTGGCAAAAAATAGTTTTGTGTGGTTTTTTCTGTGATCAGAGTTGCTGATGATTCCTTGTTCAGGAGTCAGTTTAATTTCTGCATGTGTGAACTGATAAATGGTGGGAGGCTGTAAATGCTGATGTGTTTGGTCACTGTTGACAAAGATAATTTAATTAAGTGTAGAATCAGGCTAGCTTTCTGCCTGTGGGGTGTGAAGTGTTCATGGTGTTGGACACAATTTGCTGTTCAGGATGGATATCTTTGTCTTCCACCCGGGTAACTAGATGGGTACATTTGCTCCTCCTGATGTGCTGTCATCCCTTGTAAGCAAGATTTATTAATTTGGCTCCATCTTTGTGTTGTGTTGTTCTTGTGCTTCCCTGGTATTCGTGGCTTGAGGCAGTATTCTCTTGCCAGTCCTCAGCTTGTCTGCCAGAGCCGTGAGCTGTCCTGCCCGGGGGCTGGAAGTGCTGGGGCTGGCACAGGAGCTTCTGGTGTGGGAGGGGGGTTGTGATGCATCTGGGTCTGAGCTCTCCTCCCCTTTCTGTACTTTCCCAAATTAATTGCTGGCACGCCACCATGGGACAGTTCAGACCCATTCTGCTCATGCTGGGCAGATACAGAAGTGTCCCCAAGTCACACACAAGGCACTGTGCTGTTGCCTGAGAGTGTTCGCGTGTGTCAAATCAAATACTGGGCTTTTGGTTTCTTGTGTTTTATAATCTCTTCCCTGTCAGTACAAGATAGACATCTAATGAGAGCTTAGCAACAAAAACACAGTCTAGGCAAACCACATAAAAAGCCAAAGAATGACATTATGGTGTTTGGAAGGCCTTAATAAAGAATCTTAATATACTGCCGTGTGTGGAGGGAGCTACTGCTCACCAAAAGATTTATATGGTGAACAAAAGCAGTATTAACAGGATGGAATTAAAAACTGAAATATTTCTTTCATACTTTCCCCCTCCTTCTCTTTTTCTGCCACCTTTTTTCATGTGGAAGCCACTGATTTGGCTTCCACATGACACTCTTCTCATTTATGGGTTCTGTCTCTTCTTATTTTTATCTGTCCTCCCTTTTCCCTGACGTGCTTTATTGTTTGGTTTTGCCCTCCCTGGATAGACTCAGGCATTTTGTAATGCTTTTTCTCCTCTGCTCATCTTTTTCTGGTGTTCTTCAGCCTGCAGCATTGCTTTTGCAGCTGTTGGCCAAACTTACCATCTTCCATGCATACGTTTATCTGTTGCTAACTGTTATACTCCTGATTTAGCAAGTTGAGATGTAGAATATTATGGATTTCTGTCAGATGAATTTATTTGTTAGCAATTTGTTAATATAATTGAGCGATGGGTTAGTCCAAGTCAGCAAATCTGACTTGTGGGTTCAGCAGCACCTTTTTGGAGATGTTTTTTGCTGCTGGAGACTCTGGGAAGGAATTAAAAGACACTGGCTTTCTCCTGGGGAAAAAAATAAACCCACAAGCTGAAAACCAAAGTAGGATGAACCCTGCCAGTGTGTGTTTCTGAGAATATTCCCAGTGCTGTGCTCAGGGTGAGTCCTGGAGGCAGCATGTGTTTATGGCAGGGTGTTCATAGTGGGTGGTGGACTTGCTGCTGCTAGATTTGTAGTGATTGAGTCTGTCTTACTGTTAAAAAAGGTGGGTGGGGATGACTGTTTATCTTTGACTCCTTATGAAGAATTGGGAGAAAAATAAAACAGCTTCATTTGAGCTCTGGGAAAGATAGCTGTGTGTATAGATGATCCCAGGACAGCTAATGCTTTATGGAGGGCTTTGATTTATTACTGCCAAAATTTTAGTAGTGGAGTGGGTCATAGGGAAGCCTATATAGGAGAGAAGGCAAGACTGGGTACCTGGGTGCTGCATACTCTGCCAGGAGTGGTGAAAATGGCATGCCCTGCACAGGCCTGATTTACAAAAGGAGTCTAACACAGGAGGATTGTTTGTGTGAAAGGGAGGCTGTCACTGCTACCAGCGTGCATGTAGGGATTTAGGCACTTTAAGTGGTTCTGGCCAGGGTGTGAGCAAGCTGCCTAGGAGTTTACTAACACACCATATCCTATTTGCAGCCTCAGCTTGGCAGGGCTTCTCTGGAAAAATTAAAGATTCTGTTTTCTGGCATAAAACCATAACAAGGAGTGGGAGGGAAGTGCAGCTGTCCTGTCCTTAGGTTCAAACAGCTCATCTTGCCAACTGCAGAGAAGTGCAGCCTTCAGAGCATGAGTTTAGTTTTCTGACTGACGGTTGTTAATAGCAAGTCCTTAATTTCATCCTGATCTCTTGTTTTGATCTGTGTGTGTTTAATTGAGAAACGGCTCTATCTCAAAAGCCCTCTGAGAACCTGCTTAAAAATGATGTAGACTGCTGACTCTTGGGCTGCATCTTGTCTCAGTATTCATCATATTTGAATTCCATTGTGAAGTCCTAAACAAAAACACATCAGAAATAATAATAAAAAGATACTGTGTAAATAATTGAGTACTTGGCAAACGTGATAGGATTTTACAATTCCAGTGCTTTAATGTAGAAGAGCTGACTGTATACACAGTGCCAGGAGGAGTGAGTGGTCATAGAAAGATGCCTATTTCCAGCAAGTATGTGGAACCGTTAGCCAAAGCTAATGACAAATGGAAAAAGCCAAACTCATCTAACTAAGAAATTGAGAGCTATTTTACCTTGCTGGTGAAGGTATTTACCTCTGGGCAAGTGACTTCCACCTTAGCTTAAATTACTTTTTCCTTTTTGAGATTCATGCTGCAATAGCAGTCCTTGCTGAATGGGTGACTGTCGATATTGAGCGCTCTTATTATAAACTGAATGGAGCCAGTGGTTTCCCATTAATTTTCTAGGTGACAGTGCCTGGATAAATGGTGCTGCTCATCTCTTCTCTTTTCCCCTTCAGTTGCTGGTTCCTGCTATCCCACAGCTATTTCAGTTATGCTGGCACAACAGGTTTTTGTGAGCTGTGCTTAGACAGCAAAGGCTGGGGAATGGGACATACAGTCCTTCCTGGGTGATGGTGGCTTCTCCATTGACACAGTGCTCTGGTTTGCAATTTGGCCTTACTTGAAGTACTGCTTAACAGCTGAGAAGGGGGTCACTGGTGGGAGGAGTAGAAACTCTGTAGGCCAAAGATGAACAGACATCATGAGCCCCTTCTCTGGCCGACAAAAATCTCTTTATTGCGAGTAAGTGTAGTTTGCTGAGGGCAGGCTGGGGGGGATGGGGAATTCCTTCACAAGCTTTAAATAATTTATTCTTAGCCTGAAAAATCTTCAGAGTGTTGTAGCAGTCAAGTGTGAGCAGTTGTCTGCATGCAGGTGAGCACCTCTCCATTATCAGGTTTATGAGTAAATAGAAACATGTTTCTTAAAAATAATTAGGTCGAGCCTGTTCAGCAGCAAAATTTTTCCATGTGTTTCTTCTTTACTTGCACAATTCACGCTTGCTGTCTTAAAATTAAATGTGTGTGTGTCTTGTCAGTCTTCATCACAGACACTGGCACTGGTTAAACCTTTCTCTCTGAAGGGCTCTCCATCAGCTTTCCATTATACCTTTAGGCACTTGACTTGTAATCAGATCACTCCTTGACCTTCTTCTGAGGTTAACAGCTCGGACCTTAGGCGTGAAAGAGAGACCTCTGATCCTGTTCTCTGGCTGTTCTGTTAGGTGTGCTCTGAGCCCACTGCAGTGCATTCACATCCTTCCACAGCTGTGAATATGAGAACTGAAAGTGTTCTTACGTAGCATTTTCCTTAATATCCAAGTGCTCTCTCT